>NDXB01011251.1:0-143885 GCA_002631895.1 Agapornis roseicollis
ACCCACAAAAAAACACAACCCCCCCCCCAAAAAAAACCCTCCTAAAACTTGTCTACTATATATATAATACAAATGCTACAGATACAAAACCAGCATCCATTGAGTTCTGTGATTTCTCTCATAGTTTACATTGATCAGAATAAGAATTACTCAAGTTGAGCTGAAAAGCTTATTGGTGGGATCTTCATGTATTTTAGATACACTGGGCCACCTGCCAACCAAAATTATTAGTGCACTTTTAAACCCTTCTTAAGTCAACTATTTGTTTAGTATTGACAGTGCCAAGCTCCCTGTAATTCAAGCCCCTCCTGCCTAATGTGAGTTTCCATTCTCACATCTTCACTTGTTTTTTTCCCAAGTTATCCACTTACTATATTTTCTCTCATTTGTCCAAAGGATATTACCATTTTCTTTCAGAAGGCTGTGATACCAGGCAGCTTGTTTTAGCTAAGGAATTCAACCTGTGATACTCAACTGGTACCATCTGATGTTAAAAACCCAAAACCAAACAAACAAAGAAACCATGAGCTTTCAGGTGGTACAAGACCTGCCAGAGCTGGGTGACAACCTGAGATGGTGCCTTTCCGAGGGTCAGACTGCAACACAGAATGACTTACCTTTGTAAGAGAGAGCATAAGAACTCAACTCAGGGAATTAAAAATCCCACTCAGAGACAAGCATTACCACACTGGTCCACAGCCCCGCTGTGGTGTGGTTAAACAGGCCACCAAATCTCATTGCAATTGTTCAGTTCAGTGTCTCCCTTCTCCCAGGCAGATGCAGAGCATGACTTCTTTGAGGTAGCGGATGAAGGACTGGAGCAGCCACCGTCATTCAGCACAGTCGAGGGAAAACAAGAGCCCAGTGTCAGAGCACTTGCCAACCTGTCGTGGGCGAAGTCACAAGACGAGCTCTCTATTGAATTCAGCAGAAGCAGAAGAAAGATGCCTGAGGGATCCTGAAGCTACAGCTGGACAGTGATGAAAGGCCAATTCTGATGATGAAAAGCCTTGGCTGCACACTCAGCCCTCAAAAGAGGACAGAATTTGAAAACCAGAATTTTCATTCATCCCTTCACACACACTCTCCCAAAAATCACCTGCTTTTAATGACTTACTCTCGGCTTATAGAAAACAAAATCTAGTTTCTCCACCAACAGTCCCAGGAGTTACTGTAAACTCATAATGCCACCTACTGACAATCAGAAGAAACAGCAGCCGACCCCTTCGGTCAATCCAGAGCAACTCGGGGTTTCCAACAAGTATTTTCCTTCCCATTACCTTGTATTTATGAGCTGTTCTGACAGCTCAATGCAAGTCTCCTAACTATTTACTTCTACTTAGTATCTTTTCACCAGTTACTTCTTCCTACTTCTGAAATAGAGTGGAATTTCTTTCAAGTTGTCTAAATTCTTTCTAAACCAATTTGACCAAGAGCAACTAATCCCTCCTAGTTATTGGAATGGGAGAGATTATTTAAGCCTTCTCCTGCAAGCACAGAATGTCTCTTCACAAACTCATACATAACACATCTGGGTATGAGCTTAAAACTCAGAAATTTAATGACTAGTTGATGTTTCTCATACCCACAGGCTATGGGTATGAACACACCACAGGTTCTGGTGTGTGAAAGGTGTTCATAAGAATTGGGCCAAATGATTACAACCCATTACAGGACCCTCACACATTACTTATATCAAAATAATAGTGAAATAGGATTCATTTAGGAAGCTGATGTAATAAGTTTTGGTGGATGGAGGTCAGTCATTCCGTATTTCTTTATTCTGAGCAGGTTACCTCAGAGAATTGTCCATATTTGCACACGGATGCGAGAATCAGACTGGAACAGAGCACTGTGGCAAGAAGAGTCACGGCACACACCATGGAACTATGTTGCCTGAGCCCCACTGGAACCTGCAGAATGGATTCCTCGTGTGCCTATAGACAAAAATAAATGGATGATACACATTTAACAAGGTATTTATTTTTGACTGCAACTTGAATGATTATTAAATGTATTTAACTAGCCCTTTGCTAAGGCTTCTTCTGGGACTCAAAATCAAAACTGTTTACAGCAAATGGAGCTCCAGCTGCTCCTGCAGGACAAAGCGCAATAAATTTATCTGCTCAAAATCAATTTATGAGCATTTCACAGATCACCAAGAAGCCAATTTTCTCCAAGGTGAACAACTATTTGGTTTCTCTCTTTGATGTGTGATGTATTGTCACAAACCCAAGAAATTTGTTATGAGCCAAATGAGTCTTTATTTCTGAATCTCTTCATTACTGCAACCCTTTTGAGTATCAAATGCAGTTGCTGACAACACTAAAGATCGCACTTTCCTTGGTTTTGAATTAGAATAAAGAAACTATGTGTTTTCCTAGATACTCAGCCAATCAGATAACAATCAATCAAATAGAAGTGACTTTTTTTTTTTTTAAGATGCTATTCCATCAATCTCTGCAGTCTTACTCCTCCTTTAGTTTGGGTATAAAGTAGGTTTCCATTTCACTACTCTTCTGAAGCACCTATGTTGTAAAGACTTATCTTAGTTTGACCAGTGCCAATTATATCCTAGAATTCCAAGCAAACTGTTAAAGAAAAAAATAAAGGTGAGGATGTGCTCATCATAAAGACCAGAAGAGCACAGAGTTACTACAAGTATATCAGAAGGGCAGGATAACCCCCACTAACAGCCAATCAGAAAAGAAGAAAGGAGCTTCCCTAAGAGGGAATTGCACAGCTAGTCTTCTACTGATTAGTTCCTGTGCTATGGAAGCTACTGTTCACAAGGAAAAAGAAAAGGCAGCAATTGTTAGAAGAGAAGCAAGAATTCCCACAGAAATAAGAACTCACAGACTTGTGTGTTATGCTGTACCACTGACAGGGGCCAGCATTTTTGCCTGAGCAGGCAGCTTCCACTTCAGCAGGCTTCCAACACTCAGCTGGCAGGCGATCTGTGAAAGATGTTACTGCATCAGCAGGACCCATGTGGGATGAAGCAATACAGTCTGCAAGGCTTTTCCAAATGAGGTATCTTTCCTCCACAACAGCTTGACAGAATCTACTCCCTGAAAGCCACCAGGTGAAACAGCACTGACAGAAATGTGCAAACTAATCTACACAGTCGAAGTGGTACTGGGCAGTCCTTTTTGTGTACTTTGTAACTCTTTCCAATACAGTATATACCCAAGAATCAATTTCACAAGGGTGGTATCTTGGCCCTTCCATCCTTAACAGGGCAAAGAATTCATCATTAACCTGTAGACCCCTCGACTTTAGTTATACAGTTATTATTTCTCTTTCCCCAAAACAAAGTCATTCTTTCATTTCTTGCTGGCCTCATGCTGGCACATGCAGGAACTCTCCTCCAATACTTCAAATGCTTTCATATGAAAAATAAATATGCTTTATTTATTTTTTATTATTTATTATTTACTATTTACGTAAGTAGTAAATGTGGCAGAAAAATGGGAAGACTTCATACCCTTTTTAATCGCCCAGGCAGTCTTCCCTGCCCTTAAGTCTATCCCAGAAAATGACTGCTCAGATAATGCACAAATGACAATACAGTAGCTGAGAGTCATTAGCACATTTGACTTGGCAGCAAGCAAGAATGGAAAATACAATTTGTAGCAAAAATCTAGGATTTCATTATCCATGTAATTTGAAATACTGTCAATGGATATCAGGTTCTTGTTTCACACAAGTCTGAGACTCCAACCATTCTAACCTTCAGGCACAGAGTTTTCTACATCCCCCTTACCATGCAGCAAATGCAGGAGGTGTTACAAACCATCAGGAAGAATACTCTGATTACTCTAAATATGTGACAGTGAACGTTAAATATGCCCCGCATAGCTTCAGCTGCCAAGAGAAACACTGAGAAAGCCATGTGAGCACCCAACTCCTTACAAGCCAAGGATTGTAACAAACTGCCAGTGCTGCCCACTACAGCACAATGGTACAACAGCAGCAGCACAACACCAAGAAGTGTATTAACAACTAATCTGCCTCTGGTCAGACAGCACCAGCATTCAAAGAGGAAGAATGGGGATCTTGATCAGGGCCACTATCTTCCCTTCATGTTCACATGACTATCGAAAGCTCCATCTCCAGAAGACAAATACAGAACCAGATTCCAACCTCCATATTGCCTACTGTTACTCCTCTCTCCCCAGTAGAACAGGTAACAAGAATCTCACTGTCACAGCAGCAGACCAGTACTTCTGGGCTCTTCAGAATAACCAATGCTTCCTCACTGTCTTCTGCCGGCCGGTGGTACCGGCCATGCACAGGCAAGGTAGCTGTAAAGCAGTGAGAACACCAAGGGTCAGGTTCCAGGTACAGCAGAACTAGAAGATCTGTGGCTAAGTACTCAGGAGCCTCCACATCAACAACATCAGGAATTAGCACTGCCTGCAAGTGAAGAAAGATACAGATGTGCCTGTGATCACACTCCACACAATGGAAAGATGTGGGATAAAAAAATGATGTATGAACATTTTGTGTGTGATTCTGGGATTTAAGAAGCCACTGTCTGCTCTGGTGACCTACTTGCAGTGACAGAAGGAAAAGTATTTTCCTTATTCTATTTTCTAACACTGGGCCTGATTTCATGGTCAAGAAGAAAATTCTGTCCTGTGCTGGTTTTGGCTGGCGTAGAGTTAATTTTCTTCATAGTAGCTGTATGGGGCTATGTTTTAGATTTGTGCTGGAAACAGCGTTGATAACACAGAGACATTTCAGTGCCTACACAGAGCCAAGGCCTTTTCTGCTCCTCACACCACCCCACGAGCGAGTAGGGTAAGGGTGCATAAGTAGTCGTGAGGGGACACAGCCAGGACGGCTGACTCCAACTGACCAGAGGGATATTCCATACCATATGGTGTCATGCTCAGCATATAAAACTGGGGAAGAAAGAAGAGGACTGAATGTCCCCCCTTCAGAGTGATGGTGTTTGTATTCCCAAGTGACGGTTACATGTGATGGAGCCCTGCTGTCCTGAAGATGGCTGAACACCTGCCTGACCACGGGAAGTAGTGAATGAATTCCTTGTTTTGCTTTGCCTGTGTGTGTGCCTTTTGCTTTACATGTTAAACGGTCTTTATCTCAACCCATGAGTTTTCTCACAACACAAAATACCCTGTGTACCAAGTGATGCTGATCAAGCTAAGAGATACAATGAGGTGTCATGATGACACTGTGTGGTACCTCTTTCCAGGAAAAGGAGCTAGTGACCTTGGTTCAATGAACCAGATGACCAGAGATAACAACTTCCTGAGCATTCTTATCTGAGTACCTGCCAGAGGTCTTAGCTTTGGAGTTGTTACCTTTGTTAAATTGTGCTGCTGTAGTGATGCCAGCTCATAGGGATCCACGTAGATTCCTGATGGAAGGTGAGCTCTAGCTGCCACTGTGCATCCTCCTGCATGCTCTCCCACTATACCAAGCTCTACCTTCAATAGCAGGTCCCTTAAAGCAAGCAACAGAAGCAAAACATTTATACCCATGCTTCAAAAGATGCCAACCTCTCTTTCCCCCCACAAGAAATATACTCTTGAATGTGCAGAAACGAGCTGCAATTCACTATGTGCAATCAATTCAGAAATGGATCGCTCTCAAGCCATGCTGTGCTTCCCTAGTTAGGATGAGGCAGTTCATCCTAACTCCACCGCCATAACCAAAATGAAGTTTTGCTTCCTTGTTAATGTCTCAGTACTACCAATGGCCTCCACACAGTTCTCAAAACAGGTCTTCGTAATTGTCAGCTACTTGATAATGCCTACGTATCAACACCTCAGTGCATGGATACAACTGTGCATCAATTAACAGAAGCTTCTTCACAGGTAAAACTACCCTGCACATTATTCTGAGGCAGCTTCCACACCTTACCTGTGAAACCCATCTTTCAAAAGCTCCTGTGTGACAGCGGCACCCTCACAAACAGCCTGCACACCTAAAACAGCACAGAATGAACAAGTAACAGCATAAGCACACATCATTATCACACGGAGAGGCAACTTTAACAAGCAAAATATAATATATATGTACATATAATCTATGAGCACACTATCTGCAAAATCTCTCACACAGAAGGGCAACAGCAATTCACTGAGACCAGCAGCAGAAGTTTACTAGGTCACTGCGCGACTGGCCCCCACCACTTCTGCACTGGCCCGGGGCTGCCCTGCCGGCTCCCTCAGCCCCAGCACCCGCAGCAGCGGGAAGCGGAAGGAGCTTCCCATGGTCCCGCCTTACCCCCGACCCTTGGCCGGGACAACGGGGAGCTGCTGCCCCGCGCCCAAGCCAGGCTGGCTCTTACGGAGGACGCAGAGGAACGCGGCCAGCCCGGCACTGAGCAGCGCCTCTCCACCCCACCGCAGGCCTCCCGCCATTGCGGGCCCCGCTCCACCCGGCCTGGCTCCCGTTCCGAGCGCCGGTAGAGCCCGCCTGATTCCGGAGACATATTTGCCTCTCGCTACACGGCGACAACGGGACTCAGCGCTAAATACTGCCCCAGCGCTTCAGTTCCGCCGCTGTCCCCACCTGGGGCGGGGATCCGCAGCGGTAGGAGCCAGCCGAGCACCACGCCGTCCTGCAGGCGCTCATTCGGGCAGCCAAGAGGGGGCCTTCGGAGCGGCCGTGGCCATGGCAACCACAGCGGGGAGACCGCCGCCTCTCGTGCCCTGCGCCGGCGGAAGGGCCGCTGCCGCCGTAGAACGCTTTCCTGCCCGAGGTGAGGGGAAGGGGCGAGAGGCGGGAAGGGCGAACCCGATCGTTACCCACTTACCTCCTCTCCCTCAACGTTTAGGCTTCCACCCCGAGGGATTACTTATGTGGCAGAAACAAGCGATAGAAAAGTGTTTTTAACGGCAAAAGTAGTCTTCTGCAGCACAGAGGTTGAAGGGTCGAAAACACTCACCTGTTTGTGTTTCAGAGCTCCTGAAGCCAGTCCTTCACGCCTCGTAGCAGAGGTCTACTGTTTGCCTTACCTAGTGATATGAAACCTCTTTCTCCTCTTTTACGCGGATCCACACATCTTCTTATGTTTGTATTTCTTGTCTAAGGATTTCTTTCCCATTTCAGAGGTGGAGGCCCACTCTAATGATCGCCAGTGACCCTTCAAAAAGCTATTTCAGTTCAGTTTGAAGTATCATTTCTCATTTTCAGATAGTAAAAGTGGCTCGAGAGACTTCTGCTTTTATGCCTGTGTCTCAGAACTATTTAAAAGCAAAAGATAGAAGCAGCTGCAGTAAATTTTCAGTATTGAGAACATTATTACAAAATTGACCTCTTTCTTATATTCTTTTTGACAAAGAAGAGTTTTTACTCAACTTTGAAGTAGCTTTTGAAGACTAACGCAATTTTTCTTGATGTGGAGACATACATTATTGGGGGGAGGTAAAGTTTCTTATTACTGCAGTCTGCAGGGCAGTTGGGGGAGATAACCTTCACATTTGGAATATTTTCACTTTTTTAAAACCAGAAGAAAAATAACACGCTTGGTGTTATTTGGTGCCCTACACTGGGTAAGAAGGATCTGCAGCAGAGTTACATCCTCAAGTCTTCTCTAATGTTTTATCTGACTCAGAGCGGGGATGAAGGAAGCCAAGAGCAGAGCTGACGCTGACTTCTTCTCAAGAGCATTTTGGGTACAGAAAAATGCAATAAGGCACAAAAAGAGAAGCTGCTGCTGCCAGTCACACAGTCCTCTCTCCTGCTGCAAGACAGAATACTTCAGATAACAGTAAAAAGGTTGATCACGGATTAACTTCCTAACCTCCTTCATGTCATAGCTGACCAATGCACTGATAGGTTTTTCCTCATCATATGAAATAAGGAGTATGGTATCCCCAGGTGTGTGACAGAGACACATAAAAGATACTTGAAGCTTATCAATCTGTTTTTATCAATCTTTTCAAAGCAAATCCAATATGTATAATAGGATTTTGCCTTTGTTGCATCTCCTGCAACATTCAGGTTAGTTTTGTGGGAACTCTTTCAGTGGGGTTCCAGGATGCTTCCAATTTTTGTGTTATCTGCATTTTTCTAAAGATACATTTTTTCAAATATGCTCAGATAACCTGACAGCAAAATATATTATTATATCATTACTGAAAAGTCCAATTCTTCCTGATGTCACACATGGAGCTTCCATGTGAACCACAAGGCAATGCAAAATTAAAAGCCCTGGTTGCAGCAAAGGGTTTGGTAGGTAAGCAATTCCTGGTTTTCCAGAGCAATGGATATAACATGCAGTAAATACAGCTTGTGAAGATACTGTAATACACTGATTTACTATCTTACGACATTTTTCACTTTAAAAAAGGAAAAAGGACTAAAAAAAAAACCAGCCATATTTTAGTTACCATTTGACTGTGCAGTACTTTACGTAGCTGTTAGACTAAAAGGTAATCCTGGCCAAGTAGTGACAGAAGTCTTAACCAGCAGTTGGGAATCACTCTGCACCCTGCTACTGGGCTACAGAGCACATAGGGATATGCTCAGCTTCCACTGAAACTGGGGAAACTTACACCTTGGCTGCATGGTTTTCTGAATTTGTACCACTCTGATCTTGATAAAGTAACAGTACTAAGAGACAGACACACTTTCTGTCCCTTTTTTCTTTCCCTGTTTTTCAGTGAGCTTGGACATTGCTGAGCACATCTCTCATAAAGCTGAGCACACTTCAGCCAGCAGGAAGAACCGGAATGACTTACATTGCAAAGAAGTGTGGCGTCTGCTTTGAGCCTCCATCCATTATCTTGATCTACACAGAAGCCAGCAAGGATAAGACTCGCCAGCGGATCATGCCCGTCAGGAATTTCTCCATGTTCTCAGGTGTGGTGTCTTTACTTGTAGCATTCCCCCTTTCCCCTCCAGACACAATGAGAGCAACAGCTAGTTGGTAATAGCATTTTTAGTAGCCACTGGGTAGCTTAGCAGCATGCAGGGAGTGCAAAGAGGGGTTGTTTTGGGGTAACACTGTCTCCCCTGAGAAGCCCAGGAACGTGTCTTAACCTCAGTAGTGGCTCTGCTAAGTCTGAACATCTCACTCATGAGGGTTTGGGAGGATACCTGTAAGTCTTCATGGGGGCTTTCTCTTTAGACTGCAGCATGGCTGCTGAGCAGCTGAAGAATAACTCTCGGCACAAGGCTTACCTGGAAGGAGTCTCACTGTGTCAGCTGCAGAAGCTGTACAGTTTGCTGAAAGGTCATTTGAGAGGAGAGAGCCTGGCTGAGAGCTTGGAAAAGTTTCGGCAGGAAAAGACAATTGACCCAGAAGAGGATATGAACAAACTGGATGACAGGGAGCTAGACAAAAGGAAAAGGATCATGGATGAGCTCTTTGAAAAGAACAGAAAGAGGAAGGATGACCCAGATTTCATCTATGACATTGAGGTTGAATTTCCAAAGGATGAGGAGCTGGAATCCTGTAGCTGGGACGAGGAGTCAGGTGAAGAAATCTGATTCTGGACAAAGACGTGTTGGATGGACAGCTCAGAGACAAATCTTGGAGTCCTAACAGAGAACGATGTCGGTGTACAAAGTCACATTGTTTTCAGCTCATGCACTTGATGCACGTGACATTGGCTACAGGAAACCCAAAACCTAAGGAGCTACAGCAGTTCCAGGTTTAAGTGAACTTTGTTTAAGAAGCCAGACCTGATGAAATGGAAACTGGGCAGCTGAACTTATTGGATGGTCTTAATCTTTTCCTATGTATAAATGTTCAAAATAATTTTAAGTTATTTAATCTTCCACTTGTTTATATTTTAGTCAGCTTTGGCTGAAAACCTCATCACCAGCTTGCCCTGCTGCCATTTCTATTCCGCACTGGCTGAAAATGAAGTGTTAAATATTTATGTCTTGAAAGCAGTGTTAAAGCTTTATTGTATAAGTATGGAATTTATTATTACTTTCTGGAATGTTAAGCGGGTATTAGTCTTTCTGAATAAGGCAACACTGCATCCAGAATATTACTCTCGCATTTCCTGAGCAATGCTTAAATTTCCAGCTTACACAACTATAAACTGTTATATTTAAGAAATGGAAGGACAAACAGTAGGGTTTTTTTTTGGGGGGTGGTGGAGGGGGGAGGTGTTTGTTTTGTTGGATTTTTTGTTTGTTTTGGTTTGGAGGTTTTGGGGTTTTTTGTTTTGTTTGTGGTTTCTTCGAGATAACCAGAACACTTCCTGCTCTGGAGATACAGGCTCAGAAAGCACTTCAGAGCAAAGAATGCGCACCTAAGACTTCTGCAGCCCCATGTACCAGAGGTGCCATTGAAGGGAGAAGAGGAGGCATGCAGGCACATGTGTACCTCAGGTGACTACAGCAATCACAGTCACACAGGAGATGAAAGGAAAAATGTCTCATGCAAAACCTCCGCTCTCATCTGAGGAGTTTGAAGATCAAAACCAGACCCTGAATTGCTCTTATGAGCCATTGCAACTTATGAAGCATAGGAACAAAGGTATTTTTCACACTAAAGCGGATTTCATCATTAGCCAGCTTTATTCTACCCACTACACCTTCCAAAACAATTGTTTTCCCAGATAGCATGTGTAGTCACCTGGAGTACAGCAGGGAATAGAAGTGGCCATCACTGCTACAAGAGGACCTGTTTAAAAGAGATTGCCACAACGCTCAAGAAGCATCATATAATGCTACTGCTTATGCAGTTGACATCAGTGCTCCCTCAACAACAGCAACTTTGTTCTGTTCTTTTAAATGCAACCACAACAAATATTCACCAAACTATAAGGTTTTCTATTTATTACTTACTTCACTTTGCATCTCTGCTGAATCCATACGTTGATACACTAAATAACTAAACAAATTTCAGGGGCTGCTGAACCAGAAGCATAGATATGACCACACTATTCCTAAACCTTTCAGACTTTGCACATTGAACCACTTCTACTTGCCATCATCAGATTAGAAAATGATTGTTACTTAAGCCTGGCAAATGCTTAAAAACAGAAAACCAAAACAATTAAAATACATTCTTCCCTTAAAGGAATCAGCATTATTTGGAACAGTCAGCTTTACCAAGCACACTGTAGCTGTTGAGTGTGCACATCTCTGTCAAAAGACAATTATTCTTGAGAGAGATTGAACAATGATACACAGAAGTTTTAGTATTTACCAGCCTAAATGAGTAAC
Organism: Agapornis roseicollis; assembly: GCA_002631895.1. NCBI lineage: Eukaryota > Metazoa > Chordata > Aves > Psittaciformes > Psittacidae > Agapornis > Agapornis roseicollis. Next base: position 11,170 of record NDXB01011251.1, read on the forward strand.
AGCTCATGAATGTTCATGTGCCCCCTCCATCCTCAGAGACAGCTCCTTTGGAAACCGTGTTCTTCTGTTTGCTTGGTTTCAATAGCTAGGTCAGACACCATGGAACTGAGCAGAGCCTGTCAAGCAGAAATCAGCTCTATCAGAGGACAGATTAAACTCTATACGGGTGAGTTCACTCTTTCCATGACTCACCAAGCTGTTTGAGGGTCACAGGCTCCTGTCAAACAAACGTACACATGGTCACAGTAGACACTAAAGCACAAAACGCAGCTGACACAAGGGGATTTGCTGAGAGGATCTTTGGGTGACAAGCGATAACCAGCCCTGGTGCTCTGCTTCATCACAATGAAACAGTGAAGCCAAATATGAAACAGGAGCAGCGTGGGCCTCCTGCATCCTGAAATAAACACTGCAAATTGGGTTGGGGCACTGTTGAAAATATGCCACTTCAAGTTTTCTACAGCCAAGATCTCTCCATCACACACTTTTACCACTTTGCTTGAAGATTTGGTCAGATTTAAGCAAGGTTTGGTACCACAAGATAGGAATTGGTTTAAAAAACAGTATTTTGTTTCTTGAAGTTTAAATATTATTCCTTACCCTTCATATTATATAGCTTCTAAATTAAAGGAAAACTCAGCAAGCCTGCCCCTACCACCTGCAGCACAATGTCTGCAGTCAGCTTAAACAGGAAGAGAATACCGTTCCTCTGCTAAATCAGTATTTAACAGCCGGCTCCATACAGATATGTAAATATCCTGCAAGTGACATTAAAGAGCTCACCTCTGTTACCAGGCCTGGACTTCATTAGAACACAACCTCAGGTCATCTTCACAGATTTTTGATTAACAGGGCTACAAACTACATATACATTGAAGTCAACCACATGGTCCTGGCTGACCTGGAAAGCCCAACATCTCCCTCCCACTGCAGTTTGTCACTACAACCCAGAAGAGGCAGTATCAGTGTATCGAGAGCCCTGTTCACCATAGAGACACTCTGGAGATTTTGGTATTTTGATTGAGAAACATTCCAAAAAACAGCCAAATTTCTAACAGTGAAACAAGGAGGCAGTGTATCATGGCTCTGCTCATCAGCCCCCTTCCCTCCCCAGGGCAAAGCAGCCCGGGAAGCTGCAGGAATCCCCCAATGGAAAGGGAGTAGAATTCTTGAGAGCCATTTAATTTCTTATCTCTATTCCAAATAAAACCAGAGATGTGACATTACACATCCCATCATAATCTTTTATCCTCTCTGATGCAATCCTAGACTTTCAAATACCTGTAGGGAAGACTTTACCTCACGGCAAACTGTTCCACAGGTTAGTTTTGCCTAACAAATGGTACTGTTAAGACAAATTCCAGGGTTTCCTGCATGGCTCTAAAAAGTCAAACAGAATGAAAACAGTTAATTCAGCATGAGATGACATTTCAAAACAAATCCATCAATGTTACACTAAAATGTAACTCCAGTCTTCCCCACATCCCAAATAACCATCTCCCAACTGTTGCTAGCTCCAGAATTTGAGATAAAGACTTCTTATATCAAAATACTTTTTTACTCTAAGAAAACCTGTTCCTTGGGATGAGAAGGAGGATGAAGGGGTTAAGATCTGGCAGCGGAGATACCAGATGTGTCTCTGGCTCATCAGAGTTGTAGATTTATTATGTAAACCCCCTGAATACCTACTTTTGTTGGACGTTTGCCCTCTATTTTTAGAGCATGTGTGGATAGCTCACGTGTGGAAGAGAAGTTCCTGTCTGTGCCCCTCAGGTTCAGCAGGAGCCCTACCCTGCAAACCACACACAGCTCTTCTGTATACAAAAAAATGTTCATTACTGCTTTGCTAGAAGCAGGTTGTTTCCCTCTCCCAGTTTAGTGTTTCTGGATTAGGGCAGTTCCCACACTAATCCTGTTCCTTAGGCATCTGTAACAATCATAATAATATCTGTAAGAATATATGTAAGGGACAACATAAAAGAAAAATACCCCTTGGGAAACGTCTCATTAAAAAAGGATTTCTAAGATGCAAATCATGATGTACAAGCTGTTATAATGAGATTAACAACAACTGTTTCATTTGAATACTGTATTTTAATTAACTAGATTAACATTAATACAGTTTATCAAGTCATTCATTTCCCCGTTACAAAGCTAAAATATTAAAGTTGACCGAGCAGGGCGCTGCTGCACTGCGTTACAGAACCCTCCTGGAGAAAACACTTACACTTATTCAAAAGGTGCTCACTGACAACATCTGGATTATCACAGACAATGACAACTCGATATACCCGTTACCAAATAACTTTTAATGCAAATATCTTTCAACCTGTGCTCATACATGTACACACCCAGTGCAGAATCCATGCTATGCTCAAAAACATCAGCATCCTGAACAGAAGAAATGCTCCTTCAACACTGGTTTTGCAGGTTCCTTAAAAGTATTATTCCTCTTGGATTTAAATTGAGCAGTGGTTTGGTTTTCTCTTCAATTATGTAACTGAAATATTGAGTCAATCTAGAAATGGCAACAGAACAAAACATCTTTTGAAAAGCTAAATGTCTTCATGGAACTAATTCACATGTGCAGCCAGTGCAAATGGACAGCATCAGCTTCAACAGGTTTAAATAATCACTAACTAGGCTTAGTCAGATTTTGTTCTTAATTCAAATTTTATTTAGAACTTAAATTTATAGTTCAAAAAGTATGCACATTCTGTAGGTATAAAAGTTTAAAAAAATACATCGATTTATTGATAAATGTTTCAGGTTAAATTTACATTTTCATACATTATCATTATATTGCAATAATTGTCTTGCATGTTTTAACACTTATAAAAATAAATTAATGGGATTGGATAAATCATTTGAAACCATGCTAAAATAATTCCTTAGAAAAGAGGGGTGAAGTTTGCCTGGTAATTCTGATTCCTTGCTACTGTAAATAAATAACTCTTCCATTAAGCAATACAAGGTTAGCAGAACAGCACTTTCCCACAGGGTGAACAGGAAGCCATGGTGGGATGCCAACATCGTACCAAGAACATAAAGGGAATTAACCTCTACCCTGACAGCAACTTTGGCCTCTCAAAACACAAAACCCTCTTACCCACACCAACGCAATTCCCCTCTGCCTCATGGGGGGGTGATGTGTAAAGGACAAGGAATGACTCTGCATCTCCTTTTGGTTACAGGGACTATTAAAACATCCGTAAGTGATCTGGTAACTATTTTTAATTGAACCAAGAATGTATTCCCTTAGTGTGAAATGTGTAATTGCTCGCAGTAAATAACTAAAGATAAAAAATGATGTGAGGAGAAGATGGCAACAGCTCAATCTAACCAGGTCACAGTGAACTGCAATCCCACTCAAACTCCCCAGGAGTAACATCACTCAACCCATTCTACCTCATGTAACAACTCAGGTTTCTATTCTGGGGAAAGTCATTAAAATACTCAGAAAAGAAGTGACTGCCTTTGAACTTGAGTCTTGCATCTCCAGAGCCTTCAGAGAAGGCTCAAACACGTGTAACTACAGCAGCCAAAGGTACCGCAACAGAAACGCATGAAACTCCGGAATAATGGAACAGGTTACAAAGGCAAACCAGAAGTGGTTTTTGACAGGTAAAATATCTTCCAGACCTTCCTTACATATGGAGCGGAAATGAAAGAAAAAAAAAAAGGCAGGGATAAAACCTGAACAAAAAATAAGGAAAAAAATAGAGAAAGCAGGTGGTGTGTGAGAGAGAACACAAGGTCATTAACGTTAATCATTCCCTTGCCTTCTCCCTGGCCATATCTCTGTGCATAAAACAAATGCTGTGTTACCCAAGGGATAACCTCCTCCCAGCATCACTGAACACATCCTCCTCAACATGGGGACGCTGCATCATTTTGAGACCTCTCCTCTCCAAAGGTGGCTACAGACACATGCACATTTATACATAGATATATACAAACAAGGTTAGAAAAATATTTAATTTTTGCTTGTTTAAATAATTACTGGAAAGTGTTAATACAGGAATACGTTAATATTTGTACAATTAAAACTTTATATATAAATATTATATATATTTATAAAAAGCATTTTTCATAGCAGCCATTGCATATATAGTAGAACAAGTCTGTGAAGTCTATGCTGCAAACTGAGGCCAAGCAGCATCGGTCCTCTTCCAAGAGGAACATCTGTACCGGAGCCAGGATTTCAGGATTGAGGAGTTCTGCTCCTCCAGTAGAGCCGCTGCTTTACTTTGTACCAGGTATTGCCCACACCACCTAAGCGCATAGTGTTTTTAGGGAGAAATGCCACTACGTGGAATCACCTCACGGTCTTTAAGCTTGTCTCCAACAGCTGAATCAGGCCAACACCTTCTAACAAAAAGGCAGAAACATAATGGAATGGCTTAAAGTGTGTTAATGTCAGGCAGCCATGGCCTTACCACAAGGTGCGAGGGGGCAAGTGAAGGCAAAGAGGAGGCATCGTGCAGGACAGGGTTTAGTAACTCATATTTAGTTTGTTTTTGTTGAGTTCCCTTTCCAGGTTTCCTATCAGAGTATCAATGCTTTCCTGCAGGTCTTTGAGGTTTGCTTTGTGATCCACCGTGGAGTCTATCGCTTGCATTGTCAAATAGCTCTGAAACGTGTGCTCCCTAGGGATGGACTGGGGGTGTCCTGCTGGGGCATCTGGCTCCTCGGCTTTGCTGCTGTCATCCCCGCTCTCTGAGTCTTCTGAAGGGACATCATCATAGTCTGCTTCAGTCAGGCAGTCTTTTGGGTTTAAGAAGTAGTTCTCTCCACAGCTACTCCAGTCTCCAGCATAGCGGTTGCTTGATGGGCTGTTTAGACCTGCTGGCCTTGGTCTGAGTACCCCAGATATCTCAGTACTGCTCAGATTCAGCATCTGAGGCCTCTGCCTCTTGGGTCTCAGGTAATTTAGGGAGGATGGGTGCTCAGGAAAGGCATTGAGATGTGCTGGCTCTTTGGCAGGTACGTGGTGTACTAGAAGAGAGAAGTTACACCAGTCAGGAGTGAATCCATGCTGAAACAAGGAAAGTCAACAACAGATGCCAACTCTCCTCCCTTGATGTCACACGCTAAGAGCATGCATGGATACATGCAAGCTTACAGCCAACACATTCCACTATTACATTTTCCACCACTGAATGATATGAAATAATTAGAAAAACTACTGTCAAAGCTCAGTTTTGAAGATTCATGCCGGACTCAAATTGCAACAGAGAAAAAAGCCTATCTAAAAGGTAGAAACTCCGAGAGCACCAAATAAATTCATAGTGTGAGTTAATCACCATCGGGCTCCAGGTCAAAGGAAAGCAAACAGCTCAGCTCACACGCTTGGCCCAGGCTATAGGAGTAACAGAAAGCAGGCACAGCAAAAGAGGTTAAAACGCAACAAAAAATCCCACTGCTGAGAAACACCTAAAGAAGCTGAAGAGCTGAACTCTTGCACTTCTCTTCTGCCCTAACATTCTGCGCTACTAAAGCGGCTCATTTGCATTAATTTGCCTAAGCAGCCACAACCCCATGTCAGATGTACACTCAAACAGGCTTGACAGCGGTATTACCTGAGCTCACGATTCTACAGCATAAGTTACTAACAGTCTCCTCCACTGTTACTGGCTTCCTACGGTAAACAGCACAAATATTTTTACTGACCTATTAAGCCCATTAAGCATCCAAGCTGCAAAACTTCTGCTTCTACAGAGACCACCTCTTGGATTTAGCAGCAGAGACTTTCTATTCCCACAGAATAGAAAACATGGTGCACATAAACCTTTGCAGTTCACAATCTCACCCAATCCCCATTGTACTCCTCTCACACAAGCACAAAGGCTCAGTCCCAAGATGTGCCCAATGCTTCTCTTTCTAGGTCTGCATTACAGGTCTCTCCAGGGGATTTTAGTCTTACTTTGCATCCTGAAAAGTAACATGCAATAACTATCACTGCTTCCCCCCCACCCTCCTTTACTGTAACAAAAGCCCTTCTGTTTAGACTATGCTCCATTAAGAGGAAGGGCCGTGGCTTAACAATAACTCACCAGTATTATATGGTCTAACTGAACAAAGACTATTTGTTTTTGGTTGGAAAAATACGGAAATTGAAGTATTGCACAACATGTTGATTATCAAGCTGTCTCAATCTACAGAAGATTAAATGTAAGGGACCAGGCTGGGATCCTGCTGTCGGGTCCAACTGTTCTGTTTACACTGCCTGGTGTACACCTGCTCATGTCTCTGTGTTCATGTTTTACCACCCTTTTAGCACAATGTTCAGTTCATGCAATCCAAGGGACAACGTTCAGCTCTCCTCTTCAAGGTGAAGGAAAACTCCACTACTGACCCTACTCCTGCCCCCTTTACAGCAGTGCACACTCCTATGGGCAGAGCTGTATCTACCCTACTTGTTTTCCACAGCAGCTATGCCATAAGCCATTTCCAGGGTTTCACAGCATCTGCTGCCCAAAAAGCCTTCAGTCTTCCTCCTGTCTCCTGTGTGGGCTCACCAACTGATAACCTGTTTTCATTTTTGATGGTCAGCAGCTTTAGGACTGCCCAGATGCAGCTCACAATGGAGCAGAAGTGTCCTCAACCACCTCAAGCCCATCATGAAGATGCACCATTTGTCAAACTAACTCTCCTCTTGCTCTTACCTTCAGGCAGAGCCAACAGCCAGCAGCTTCCCTGTCACGCTGACCCAGAGCATGGTCAGCGTGCACTTGTTACAGCCACAGGGCTGGCTGTCACAGGAGTGACTCCAGGGCATGGCCACCACCAGGTCACCAGAGTATGGAAATAATGTGAAGAGCATCATCCACAGGCAGCTCTTGCAGTGACATCCTTCCAGCACCCACACCTGAGCTACTGGAAAGCCACTCACCGGCTCAACTGCAAATGGGGCAGAGTAGCTAACACTGCCTAATGCAAGCAAAGTTATCAATCAGGCTGTCAGGATGTTCCCAACCCTGCCAAGTTACAAGGGCAGAAATAAAGCAGCCCTTTGGGTTATTTCTGAGACCAAACAACTAATGAATTCCATACAAGTTAATCCTGAATGGTCAAAGCAGAAGAGTAAGTGGGGGAAAAAAACCAAACAATCAAAGCCCCACTAAAACCCCCAAACAAACAAAAACCCCCACCCCAAAAAAACCCAAACAACAAACAAAAACCATTCCCAAGACCCTCTAACTCAGATGCTGAAGCCTCACTGTTACTAGGTTTATCTTTTCTCATGTCTTTAATCACATAAATCACTCTCCACCATTTCTGACATACTCAAACTCTGCCGTCTGACAAGAAAGCAATCAAAACAACAGATTTCCTATTAAACAAAGTGATCAAATATAAAGAGTAGATTATAAAATTGTCAAGATTTCTTTATATTACCAGGTGATAACATAGTACCTTGTGTTTTAGGAACTATGATGCTGCTCAATCATCCTGTGGATTAACATACACTGTTAAACAGTACAATCACCCAACAGTGGTTCATGAAACGGTACCTGGCCACAGCTGGAGTAAATAGTGAAGAACCTCTATGTGCTTTTTGAAGTCCAGGGCACTAGCAAGCTCCTCTGAGTCGATGAAGACCCTGTTATTATGGTTGGTGGTCTCCTGCCTCTGGCTCAGTAGCACAGGCCCAAAGCATACAGCTAAATTCTGGCATGTCATCTTATTTACTTCGTGGTAAGAAGCCACTAGTTTCAGGTGATCCAACAGCATCTTCAGGGTAGCCTAGAAGAACAAAATGCTGCTCAGGGAACAAAACACTTGACATTGGTGGTGCTGACATCCTAACACTGCTGCTCCAGAGTCTAAGAGCAAGGTTGACAGCTATGTTTTTATTACCAACACCCATCAATCGAATATATAAGTCCTGAATTAGGAAAGCCACATTAAACTGCCACAGAGCAGACTAATTAAAACAGACTTTCTGGTAAAACTTAGCTTGTTTCTTACCTGATCTCAGTTTTACATTGATGAGTTTTCTCACAGTGGAAAGGGAACAGGAGGAGGGGGGAGAGAAGCTGCAGAAGCAGTACTGATGATCCAGATACATTAGAAAATAAAGAAATATTCAGTGTGACCCTAGCATCAGAACAAGCTTCCAGGTAACTTCCAGGTACTGTGCAGGCCACTCACTCTCTATGTCTCCCCTAGAAATAGGCTAACTGTGGTTTTCTACATTTGGGAGGTGTCAGTACACACCATTATTACATAGCACAGTGGATAACAAAGGCTTTATTGCACATACTTAAAAGGGCGAATACATTTGCCCTCATGATTATGACATACAGATCAGAGAGCTTCACAGAAATGGAGCAGGATACCACAGGAGAATAATCTTCAATCTAACAGTATAAAAGTAGTGGTCACAGCTTTTCATTCAGCTTTACAGAGACAATATAAAACGCAACCCAGAATAAAGCCAGTAATGCAGAGCCTCCAATTAATCACAGCATGGAAGTATTTTCAAAGATGTCGGGCGTCAGAAATCCAAGTGGACTGTTAAGCCAGGAAATGGGTGTACACATTTTGCCATGTTTTATTTCCAGTGTGAAAGTGTTCCTTATTTTCTGAAGCATGCAATTTACTTGCCCCTGCTAACACTACTCACCTTCTCAACATCTGGCAGGCAATCCAGAAGGGCTGCTGTGTGCTCAGAGTCACTTGGGTCATTCTCACAGCCGCTTGCTGTCATTCTCAAGGGATTTTTCACCATGGCATCCAACACTGCTTCGTAGAGCTGCTTGGTTATCAGGGGAGAGGGTAGCTCTCGCAGGTAATCCTTTAGAACACCTTCACAAGAGACACAAGAACAGCTGCCTTTAACAAGGTGCAGATTCACTTTCCAGCACTTTCTGGGACCACTGAGGGACATCAGCTTCATCTGAACCATAAGAAAATCCTTTGTGTCAGTGATGCTCCTTACACTTGTTAGCCAGAGGTGACAGAATGACAGTGACATGGCACAGTGAACCATGGACTCAGCTAAGAGGCAGGAGGTATCTCTGCAATCTCCCCATAAGGCCATGGCCCATGGGGAGTGCACCCTATCCCTGCAGTCCCAGCAGCTTCTCCGACTCATGCAAGGCAGCTCATCACAAAGAAAGGAGTGAAGCCAGGATAGGAAGGTGCACTGACCCCGGAGGTGTGTGCAGGAGTGGGTACACCAGGCACAGAGTAGGTACCTCTCCTCATAGGGGTGACAGAGAGGCAAGGAAAGGGCTCTTAGCAGTCCCCCTCTTGTCCAAGGAAAGGACCTTTCACAGACATCAAAGTCTTCAGCTCCATGACACCTCCCTCCTTTATGTGCAGCGGCAGTCTGGTTTATCTGCAGCTATAAAATGATAAGCAAACATCCCAGTGCCAGCAGCATGTTTGGTGAAGCACACACATTTCCTTGTCTACCAAAGCAAAAACCACACAGATGTCATTAAGAGGGAAACACCAGCTCCCACCTGCCTGCCGTATTCCTCTGGAATATGTGTTGGTGTATTTTGTTTGGTTTATGAAGAATATGCCACTTCTGTTACAGCTCCACTTAAGGGGCTAGTTTTTGTTTAACAACTTAGCTATATTCCTCTCTGCCCATCAAATTTTGTATCTTCCCTGGATTTTAGAGGCCCACATTCCATGCATGGATTAGCTGGTTAAAATATTTGAGAGACAAATGTGGCAGAGGCTGGTGCTGTACAGCACAGTTTGGGATACTTTCCTTTTTCCATTAGCAAAACAGTAGCAAAAGGTGCTGACTTTTATCAGGATCTTTGCTTCAGCTGTGTTTTTTTTTGGAGGTGGAGGCTGACACAGGAATCAGCTTACAGTAGAAACTGGTCTGTAGTAACCAAATCCCTTTATACCACTGAAAAACTCACAACTGTCCATTAAAAATCATTTAGTAGGAAATCCTGTAATAGCATCCACAGTCACAGGACTACCACCTGTCAAAGGACTTTCTCCTGTTCAGCCCTGAATAACAGGATAGTTTAATGCCCCCTGACCTTTCTAAATCCTTTTGCTATTCACTCAGCTAAATTAGCCCTGTAAGAGGCTGCTGCTATTTTTTGCCACGAATCTACACTTCCCACTGTTGTCAGCCCACTAGCACATTTGCCTTCACACAACCACACACAACAAATTTAGACAGCAAGCACAAACTGCCATCCACTTCATTAATTCCTCTTTTTTCTGGCCCACTGAGCTGTTAATAGCATTGCATGCTTTATGCAGAGATATGAATTCACGTAGATGCAAACAGAGACGGTACGACAACATGACTCCTGATCGCTTCCACTGCACGCTCCAGTTTGAACCACAACCAGACTTTATTTGTGTGTAAGGATCTGCCAACCCCAAGAGCATTTCTCAGTCAAGATTTAGTTATTAAATGTTCATTCTTTAGTCTTTGGAGACCTGTCAAACCAAAAAATCCTTTTAATCTCTTCACAAAGGAGCGCTACTCACATTTCAGAGGGACACGAGGCAGCGCTTCTCTCCAAATCAGCCAAGATTTGTGCTGAGCATTCATATTTTACGGAGCACATGTTTTGGCTGATAAAAGTATGAATTGTGTGCATCGGCCTCAGCATTGCAAATATAGCAGTAAAACACCAGGGAAAACATTCCCCCGCAACCCAACTCCCTAAGGAAGTTTGAGAGAGGTTTTGTGGGCTTGTTTATTGCTAGCACTAAGCACAGTGGGTCTGTCAGCAGAAATTGCAGGTTCCCCTTTCAATCTGGACCATTTGTCTGCTTACAAGCTAATATCAGGCAGTTTCTGATGTTTGGCAGAAAGCAGCGGAGGGTTTTTATTCCCCCATTTTGAACTGATTTACAAAAATCAGAGAAAAACAGGGCTTCAATAATTTCATGGAACAATCTGATCTCAGAAGTTATCACCATTTTTTCTCATTAATTTATTTGTAAAGAGAAGAAATTTATCCAGTTTACAAGATCCTTTATAAAGGGCACATACCATCTGTGTATACCAACAGAAACACAAGTTGCTGCTGCAAGAATGCTTGTACTTCAGAGCAACACTGAACCCAACAGCAAAAATCTGCCAAGGCAAGTAATGTGAACAGACTGGACTGTACGTTATGAACTGAAGGGTTTATTTAACCCAACAAATGTCACCAAGTAGTAGTATAATTATATAAAGTAGTGTCAGAGGACTAAAGTGTAATGAACAAAATTCATTCCCAATACACTGAAATGAAATAAACCACTAAACAGGGTAAAACTGTCCCATGCAGCTGGATGCTGTATGCTGCAGAAAGGGCTTTGGCACAGGAAATTTATACCCTGGCTACTGTCGTTACATTTTCCATTCCCGGATAGGTAGGAAATTAATGCTTCTGACTAACTTCCCAGAGCAACTGGTGTACTCAGTGGTACCTGAAATTAAAGTAACTTTGGCTCACATAGCAAGTGTCAATAGTTATAAAACTGTTCCACTTTTAGGCAAACAAAAACAGCCTCAACAGCTTACTTCAGTTATGCAACTCCTGTGAAGGCACCCATGTAAAGAGCTGATGCAGATGAAGGCTTCCTGTTCCTGTACTCCCAGTACTTCCGACCTTTGCCAGGAGCTTGCTGCATAACAGCAAGCCAATGGCTGCTCCAGTGAGCAGAAGAAAGTTGCTATTTAATTATGCTTTAGAAGAAGCAATGACCAAATGAAGGCTCTCTACTGCAGTTCTAACCAGCTTAAGCAAGATGTTTCTAAAAGTCCTGCAATCTACAACATAAAGGAAGGACCAGGGGTTTATCCAAGAAGGCCCTTGGAATCACGCTGTATAGCTGCTCGCACAGCTGATGTGCCTGATCACAGCCAAGTGATCCACCCCAACACAAACCAACAGCAGAGCTTGAACTGGCTCAGGGAACTTCAGCTCCTTTCAGAATTCCACTTCCCTCTGTAACTGGTGGAGCAGTTACTGAAAGCAGCTCCTTCCACACCCTCCCTCCAAATCACTGCGCTTCATACTTACACATCCCCACTGCACTCATCCTCACCTAACTTTTATCAATACAAAGCAGCAGTTAACAGCTTGTTAAATGACAACAGAAAACTAGTTTAGAGCAAAACTTCACCTTCTAAAGGTACTTTAGGAACATGGCACAAGTCCACACTATAAGAAAGCAAGTAAATCCATTACCTGTTATGACATTAATATCCGGGTACTGGCTTTCACAGAGGATAACAGCCTTGCTGTCCTTTTCAAATGCCTCTCGAAGTTCTTTCTTAACTGCTGCTGAGCCACATAACCGATACAGGCCTACCACCTAAAAGCAAAAGCAACAGCCTACATCAGTCATTTCCCTGCAGAGGGGACTTATAACTGACTAATAACAGGAAGTGCAAGTGTTTGGAAATTTATATTAAAGAAATTAAATCAGTGCAAATCAAATGGTCATGTATGGTATCAAGCATATCACAAGACACACAGTTGGGTCTGTGAAGCGCTGAGTAACACTAATGTCTTCCATAATGGTGAACATCCTGAGCAGTACGTTGTTGACAGGAGTTTTAAATTGGAACAATTTAGTGCTTTGCTTCTACGCAAACTCAGGAAACAAAATACTGATGAAACATCTATTCTTGTCCTATTTATTTAGACCATCATTATTTTTTCTAGTTTAACTATACAAGGCAGAAATGGAACTTCACCAGAAAGAAATCAGGAGAAGAAGTGGTTTGAACTTTATGTATTTAAAATCAAATAAATGTTATGTATATACCAAAATAAAGTTATTAATCATTAAGCAGAAAAAAGCAGTCATACAATTACCTATTAAAGAAATGTTACAAGCAATTAAAAGCAAACAAACAACAAGCAACAAAATAAACCATACTCCATTATTACACCTACAATATGCTATTTTAAAGATGACAAGATGCTGACCTACATGTGTTTCAAATCATATTAAAAGTTTTATGCAAAACAGAGGTTATTTAACTTGCTCAAAGTGATAGGAATGAAACCCACAACACTCTTGGACTGAATTACTGGTTAAATCATGTACTTTCATGCACTCAAATCCTGCATTTTATCATTATTTACTTTTCATCAACACCATTTGCACAAAGCACTCCTATCATCTTAAGGAACTAAATCTTAAACATATTAATTTTATTTTAATGAACTTCGTAGGCAGCTGTAGTGAGCAGTAAATGGTGAGTCCAAAACTCCCATGGACTCAAAAGACAAAAAAAATACCCAAAGATGAGCAAACACACACCAAAAAATATCCAAAACAAAACCCCAAATAAAACACACACACAGAAAAACCCAAACAAAAACCAAACCCTGACTTACTGTACTGACTTAGACCATACAAATCTTGGTTTGCAAGCAAGAGTATTTGTCTGGCCTTATATTAATTCCTATTTAAATAAATGGAAAGCTACCCAATTGAATTTGTACCCACTCTTCCCAAGACTGATCACAATCTAGTACTTGCCTAAGACAATTTCTTTCAGACTCTTCTAATGCCAGACCTGAATTCAGGTGCAGGTAACACACCATGACAGCAGTTTGCGGGATATAGAAAATATAAATGTCAGGCAAGCACATGGTTAAAAAAAAGTTAACAGTATATTTCTCATTTTTGGTTCTCCTTGTGCAAACACACAAAACAGATTTCACGCTCAAAAGCATCAGATAAATTCAGACAATTCAGATTCCAATCGCTTCATTACCAGTGTTGCCTTGATTACCCAATGTCATTTGCATGACTAGGTGCTAATAAGCCCAAAATAAAATGCTGAAACCATGGGACACATACATTGGTAAGAATAAAACTTCTCTTTTCCACTGCTTCGCATAATAAGAATCATACAGTTGTTATCAGCAGTGACTTCCAGCGAAGTAATTACACAGAAGTTAAGATGTCTCTGTATTTTATGACCTAGGTTATAAATGGCAGAGTTAATCTCTTAACACCTGGAACTATATCCAACCTGTCAGCAATTTAAAATAGAAACAGTGGTAGGTGTGATTACTTCTCAATTTCACCTGAGCAAGAACAGGTGTACAAGAAAACAAGGGCTCACACATGCTGTGAAATAGCATGCAAGAGTCCTTCCACCATCTGACCTTAGAACTGTGAATAGTCCTTCCTATTCTTTCTTGTCTAACATCTATAGCTCCTTATTTGTTTTCATACATCATTACTCAAACATATTTTTGCTTATTACCTTATATCAACCAAAAAACTGTATTAAGATGAAGAGAAGAAACTGGGCACTGCTGCTTTACAGCATTCATCTCCTGTCCTGATTTTGAGAACAACCTAAGGAAAGGCCAGGGTCAGCAGCATGGGGAAACAACTAATTCAGCCCCCTGGGGTATCCACATCACAAGTGTGTCAGAGCCAAGTCTTTGGCAAGCTAGCTTGAGACTAAATCTTGTCAAAAGACCTGTCCTCATCACTTTGTGTCATTGCACAGGATGCCTTAGCTCTGGGGAGGAGGGAACATTATACTTATTTTTGCATTTAGATACATGTCCTCATGGAGTGATCCGTGTCTCAGGAATCAAGCATTTTCAAGTTCCCAACTCTGCTTTCTGAGGGTGACTACATGTTGGTGGCTCTACATTCATTTCACCATCCCAGTCCTGAAGCACTATTTTGAGTATGTCTCCTCTGCAAAGGCCAAGCTGGAAGCACTGACTTCACACAGTTCTGTTGTTCTTCCCACATTACAGTGACTAGTGCCTACCAAACAGGAGCGGCAAAGCAAAAGAAAACAAAAACTGACATGTAAAGGTGTTTTTCATTTCCTCTTTCCAACTCACTGCATACACTCTGTGCCAACAGTTACCCTAACAGAGAAGTATTAACAGAACAGATTAAAACATGCACAGTACCTGACAGCCTCTCCTTTCAATCTCCAGAATGCATTTCTGCATCAAAAGTGGCACCATCAAGCCTGCGTTTTCCTTCTCTACAACTTTCCGAGCATCTACCCCAAACATCACAGGCTCCCGATCTGCATCGAGGCCATCAAGAGAGTTCTCCCACTGCTCCATGAGTGTCAGCTTGACGTAAATAAGCCCCCTGGGTTCCAGTTTGACAGCCAGCTGATGTGTCTTTGCCACTCGGAAGAGAGTGGGAAGAGCCACGGTTCCATGGCAGCACACACGGTTCTTCCGTGGGGTGGGCTCCCAGCTGAACACCACCAGCTTCAAGTGCTGAGCGTTTTCAATTTCTATGTTGAACGTGTGGTCCATATCTAGGAATGTTGTCCTACACGTAAGCAAGGCTGTTCTTGCTTTGTTTACTGAGTCAACCTGTATTGCACAAAAGACATCTTTTGAGTCTATTCTTGGTGGTTTTAAGTCTTCAGCACCATAAAAGTGAATGCTCATGAGTCCAGAGAGGTACTGAGAGCACTTGGGTTGATCAGAAAAGTTGTAGTGTTTGAAGGCATCAATATCTATTTCAGTTTTACCACTGTTACTTGGAAGGCTCTCCTTTCCTTTGCCACACTTGGTTTCTTGCCCATGTTTACCTGATTTTGTTATAAGTTCAGGAGAGTCGCCATCACTGAGGTAACCACCTTTGCTGAAGGATTTGGAGCTCCTCGACCTTTTCTTTTTGGGGGTGTGTTGTGACAACACACTACTGTCCAGGTGGTAACGACTTATCACATTCCTGCTGGCAGCTGTGGTTGAGTTCCCAGAAGATGGCAAAGACACAGTATGGCTTGTATCCCTGGCTTTCAGTAGGGAAGGATTATCTGAACTAGTATGGCTTGAAGTTCCCTTGACGCTCAGCTTCCTGCTCAGCTCTGGCAGCTTTTTCATTTTCATGGAAAGCTTCCTCACAGTTCTGGGAGATTTAATTCTATCAGGGAATGGCCAGTTGATTGATCCACTTTTTTTCAGAGGACTGGGACTTGGAGGAGAAACCTCTGTTGAGGGAATATCAGCCTTGAATGCAAGTACACCTCCAGACCCTTTAGAAGAAAAGAGAAGGAATAATCATTTTCAAACCACTCAGTAGCTGCTGGTCACAGCAATGAAAAAACAAATATTGAGCTAGAGGAAAACATGTTGATTTGTCATAACTTGATACACAATTCATTCAGACAACCATCATTCATTATCAGGCAGATGTTCACTAGCATTTGAAAAGCTGTGTTCTGATGACTCGTTCAGCCAAGTTTGGCATTTCATAGTCAAAAGTCAGATTTGTTCTGCTTTATGGAGATGAAAGGACCAGAAACTACATAAAACCAAATGAGCTATCTCACCCATGACATTCAGCTCAAGCTATTTGTGCTGTGTCCCCTGTACAAGCAGATGTGGCTGAATTCCTGGGGTACAGGTGCAACGAAACCAGTCTTAGAGAGGAAAACATTGGAATATCACAAATGCACCCCTGTCTACAAAGCCAGCATTTAGATACATAGCCAACACATCAGCACTGTCCACTGCTCTTAGGTCCAGAGGAAAGACACTCATCTCTAGAACAGATTATGACTGTACTCTTCTACATGTCCTTCTACTACACCAAAGAGACCTAAATCCCTCCTGTGTAGACACAGACAGTGAGTATCTCACACCTTTTCTTCCACTATTTTTCTCAGCTCCTCCTTCCCACTGCAGGACGAAGGAGAAGGAATACAACAAGGATTTATTCCTTCCTGCACTGCCTCATACCTGAAGTGTTGTTTTCATGACATACTCAGCAAATCATACTTTACAGAGGTTTCTCTTGCAGATTGCTTAAAGGCTTACCACTTTCAATTCTGAACTAATCACCTTAAATCCAAATCACCATAGAGTTAGTGACTTTTACAAGTCCCTTGTCCAACCAGATTAATTTTCACCCTTTAATTATAACTTTAAATACTTCACTTAGTTTAAACAGTTAATCAGGTGATCTGGTCTTTGGTCATGGTGATTTGCTGTAGTTTTGGGCGTTTTTTCCTCCCAGAAATTCCCCTACAAAGACTAGTTATAGTCCCAACAGAAATTTGGCTTTAATAACTTTTGCAGACGGTTGCTTGAAAGAGAATCTGTATAATAGTCTCAGTTATGAAAAATAACACCTAGAATATGTTTTCCAGAGCAACAGAGGAAAATTCATTTGGCCCTGCATCTCATGGAATTAGCCCCCTTGCAGGGGAAGGGCTATTTCTAGCACGCCTGCTGTGTTCTTCTGGCAAGCCGCTAGCTAGAAATGTAGTGTTTGATAAAAGTGGACAAAGCCTTCCCTTGTACTGCAAATCACAGCACAGTCCCACTGGTGGGCTGGCCTGGAGTGCTCCACAGCAATCAGTGCCATACTGCAGCCTGCTAACATTAATCTTCCCTTTCTGTCAAGTCTTTGGCACGGGCATGGGAAAGCAGGCCAGCAAATTAAACTTCCCCCTTTCCCAGCTCTTTGAAACTGAAGAGTCAATCTAACACCCTGACTTTTATGTGTCCAACTTCTGCTGCGTTCAGCAACAAACAGTTAAAATGAAATATGTGGCTGGAAGAAACTTAACAGTCAAGTATTATGCAGGATGGTATTCCCATCAGCATTGAGCCACATGTTGTTCCACTAAAGCCAGCAATGTGCTGAGGTATGCACGCCATTTTAAAGAGTGTACATGACACAACTCTGAACAAGCTGCAAAAGGAGCTGCAGCATAGTTTGGTAACACTTCACTTCCCAGCCTTCCCCATCTGATACAGCTTTCCCACAAGGGTGCCAGAGCAACTGAGCTGCTCCTTATTCCTTTACCAAAGTACAAGGCTTGCTGGAAACAAGCTCCTCACTGTCCCTGCCCCTACTCACTCAGCCACTGCACATTCCATCTCAGCAGCTAAGCTTTAAACATACCCTTAAAGAAGGATGGTGAAGGAAAGAAGAAGATGAAACATAAGAGGCACCTGTTGAGTAAACGACTACCAGGGCAGCAAGGGGATGGTCAGTTTTGTGTATGCAGCTGACAATATATTTATGTGTATATATATATAAATTGATTTCTTTTTTACAGTGAGAACACTCAATCACTGGAACAAGCTCCCCTAGGACACAGCAGTCTCCATCACTGCAGGTTTTCAAGACTCAAGTGGACTGGGTGCTAGGTGATCTCATTGAGGCTCTCCTTCCCACCAAAGGGTGGACCAGATGATCAGAGGTCCTTTCCAACCTGGGCTGTTCGACAATATACTGTCTGTCCTACATACACCTTATACTTTTCTGAGGCTTTAGCATTATGAGCAACACAAGAAAAAAAAAACAAAACAAAACAAAAAAACCCCCACAACACAAAGAAAAAAACCAACAACAAACCAGCTTTTGAAGGCCAACACAAGCCAAATAAAAGTGACTTGACATCATAAGTGACTGCTTCCATCAGCTTGACTAGTAAAGCTGCCTTTTACTTTGCTCAGTGATATGGCTACATGAAAGGATGAAACCTTTTATACAACCAAAGGGACACAACTGGAGAGACACAACCAGCCCACAGTGCCTTAAGAACCCTGACCCCCTCTTTTTCTCCCCATCTGGCAAAATGTCCACAAGGCAATTGCCACTGTCCCATTGGTGGAGCAGGCTGGCACGCATGGATCGTACCCCTACATAACACTGCCTCAAGGGAAGAGAGGACTCAAACCATCTTAAGCACTTACAACACAGCCCCTGCCAGACATATGCAGTGATTAAGCACAGTAAAGATGCTTGTCTGACCCTGTTTAACACTGTTTACATGTGCTTGGGCGCATATATCACTGTCATACCCGCTGCCAGCAAGGCATGCTATTTTACAGGCACATATGATTATCCTATTGTACATGTCACATTCCTCATCGCTTAAGGTAGGGTTTCTGAGTTATTTTAAAGTTCCTCAGAAAGCCTGCAATTTATTTTGGGGGCAACAAGCTAAGGTGAATGAGCAAGTCAGAAGACTATTAGTTCCTTGTTACAGCAAGCTATTGAAGTATCAAATGGCCACTCTCAACTAATGGAAATGCTGAGTTCTCACCAAACTAAACCTGAAAGGTAATTTAATTTTTCCTACCATTCTCCAGACATATTTAATATGTACACCATAATCTAACACTGAAAGCTTTTCTCTAGATTAATGGCATTAGCATTGAAGATCTAAGCCTTTTCATTTTGAAAAGAGGAAAAAACCAAACCACCAACAACACATCTTACACAAAGTGGTTATAAGTTTCAAAACCAAAGCCTCTCTTCTGCCTATGTTTTTCATGCCTTTTTAGTAGTATTATTTCCAAAAACAACCCAAGGACTTTTTGGGAAGATGTGTTAAAAATGAAAAAAACAGCAAATCAAAACAGAAAAGCTCAAATATCTCAAAATTGTTCTTGTAGCAAACAATGGATGAGTGCAAGTGAAAATGGACTACTGTTCTTCTGTGCTAGATTACAAGAAATACTGATCTGGATGCTCAACTAACACAAATGGCACAGCTCTACTGATGTCAAGGGCTGTTAGCTTACACAGCTGCAGGCAACTTAGGTTTTTTCATCCTCAGATAGTTCCAGACCTGCTCTGTAAATAGCATTTACAGAGAGAAGAATTCATGCTGTATCAAAATCACACAATTTCAATTAGGATACAAAGAAAGCATCATTTCTACTTGTATCAGCAACTCAGGGTAGGACACATACACACACAAAAAAGACCTTTTAAAAAATGAAACAATGTTTCTATGTAACATCTTAGTTATCTAAATAAACGGAAGAATCTCCTGGTTTAACCTGTTAAAAAAAAGTCTTTTTTTTTCCCCTAGAAAAACTACTCCTTTGACCAATGCAGTCTGAGCTCTATCCCACATAACATTTCAGTGTGAAGGAATGGAAAAATTATTAAAAAGGTAAATAAAAAACCCAAACAAAAAACCCAACCAACCAACCAGGCAAAACCCCCTCTAGGAATCCTGTAAAGATAGGCTGCTCTTTTCAAATGCTGTGCACGTGGACATTAATTAAGCTGTGATAAACCCATCAACCCAGGGATCACTTGATCCCTGGAGCAAAAGATATAAAATGGATTGCTTTCAATAGCCCATTAATTAAAACAGGAAGTGATTACAGCAGAACCCCCCGAGGCTCATGCACACTGAGAGGTGAAGGGGCTAACCACCCACTGCGTGTTCTCTTATCACAGTGGCGACCCTCAGAGCATCCTTGACAGTGGTATCTCATTAGAGAGAGGAACAAGCACATGTAACAGCACTGTAGATCTCTCACCACACCTAAGGAGTTCAATATTTACAAATAAGCATGAGTTAGTTGCAGATATTTTAAGTGTCAATGATTCTGCGATGCACATAAACAGCAGTGGGCTTTGTTCATGTTGTGGCATCACACCAAAACACAGACACTGTGCCTGATGCCTGTTTGGGCTGCTCTCACAAAGATTTCCTCCCCTGCTACATCCTTTTGCCTCTTCCACCAGCAGGTCTTTATGGCATTGTCACCCTGTAGATCAAAGACACATGCATAAATAAGCCCTTGATCTTCAAAAGCATGGGCACAAGCTCCCCATTAGCCCACCAAAAAACTGGCTTCAGCTCTGCAGGAGTAAAAGGGAGCAGAGGAACCCTCCTGCCATACACCAAACCACTCTGTTATCTCAAATATTATGCAAATATTTCACATAAATGCTTTTCTGCCTCATGAAACCGAAGCTCCTTGCACTTGGAGAACAGTTAAATCACAAAACATCTTCCATCTGGAAAAACAAAAATTAAGCAAATAGTATTCGCAACATGTGGAAAGAAACTGGTAGATAGACTTCGCTGTGCTGCTGTAGATAGACTCTGTATGCTGCTGGAAGCTTGTCTGCAACATCTAAGCACAAAAAAGACTTGTTTGCATTGGCCCCAGAAGATGTACTTGGAAATCAGGATAGCGGTCACTGTCTAAGTGGTGAAAGAACACTATAGCTTTGATGTGATTTAAGGCAACCTCTATTGGGCATGCACTGGGGTCAAGTGTGAACATGGTACCAGAGAATACCACACTGGAAGGGGCCACAACCTCCACTTCCTGCAACGTTGAAATGAAATCTGCTTATGGAGATTCCTACCAGGATCTTTCACCCAGGCAGTTAACACACATACATTTTCCATATCAAAAGCACCATCCAGATCCTGGCAACCTACAATGCACCAAGTCCTACCAGGATGTCTCTGAGATACACACACGTGTGAGATGATTCTACTGATTAGGTAGACACTAATCCCAACAGTAATCATATCCAAAAGTAAAAGTATTACAAATTCTTCAGAAGGTGCCACAGTGTAAATCTATTGCAGGAGGTGGTATTGTAAAGAGGTGTTTTAATTCAACATTTTGAAGGTGATACACATATCTATAAAAATATACAGTTAGAATTCAATCCTGAACAGCTGTAAACAAAATTCACTTTTAACATTTTATATTGGCAAAAACCCCTATATGTATGATTCTTCATACTGCATTTATAACAATAAAAAAAATCCAATCATTTTATCTGCACAAGGAGACATTAAATTAAACACAGCCCCCAGGTGCTTTCCTCTTAAAACTATTTTCCCACTGACCTAAGAGCACAAGCAGGCACTTTTTTTATATTACGAACATGCAACCAAGTTATCTTCTTACTCCAATCTCTTGTGTACTTGTTACAAACAAAACACATTATTTTCCCAAGTTTTGCTACAGAATCATAGAATGGTTTGGGTTGGAAAGGACCTTAAGATCATCCAGTTCCAACCTTCCTGCCATGGGCAGGGACACCTCACACTAAACCATGCAGTCCAAGGCTCCATCCAGCTTGGCCCTGAACACTGTGCCAGGGATGGAGCATTTACCATTTCTTTGGGCAATCAGTTCCAGTGCCTCACCACCCTCACAGTAAAGAAATTCCACATCATATCTAACCTGAACTTCCCTTGCGTAAGTATGAAACCAGTACCCCTTGTCCTATCACTACAGTCCCTAAGGAAGAGTCCCTCTCCAGCATTCTTGTAGGTCCACTTCAGATACTGGAAGGCTGCTATGAGGTCTCCACGCAGGTGTAGGACCTTGCACTTGGCTTGGCTGAACTTCATGTGGCTGGCACTGTCCCACCTCTCAAACATGTCTAGGTCCCTCTGGACAGCATCCCTTCCCTCCAGTGTATCAAGTGAACCACACATCTTGGTATCATCGGCAAACTTGTTTAGGGCGCACTCAATCCCACTGTCCATGTCACTGACAAAGCTGTTGAACAGGACTGGTCCCAACACCAACCCTTGAGGGAAATCACTTGTTACTAAGGTTACACCAAGAGGCACCTTATGTCTAATCAGTTTCTTTTAAAAGCCAGAATTACTCACCAAGGAATTACCTGACAAATCCTATTAACAAATGGCATTTAGTGTAGAAAGTAACCAGATTAACACCAGGAACTAATGGTGCAAATTATGACTATGGGGCAAATTAGCACCTCTATAACTAGGATCCATTTTATTGATAACATTTACAGGGAATATCTATCTGCTGTTGTGTTTGGAAAGCCTTCAAATAACTGAATTCTTTAATTTATTTTTTCTTAAACTTTCATCTAACAAGGTCTCTTTCAAAAAAAATAGCAAAAAGAAACAAATCCACAACCCTTTTCTGTCTACAAAGTTGGAAACCCAAATACGGCAACAATATTCAGTTTTAAAGGTAAAATTGATTTCATTATCCACAGAAGAAAGCAGCAAATGACAAAATGAACTGTATATTCTGTTGGGTTTTATAGAATCCCCTTTATTCTGTTTGTGCTTCTCAAAATCTTATACTTTAGACTCTAACCAATATTGACATATATTACATAATATCAATAAGGAAGGTAAGCAGACTTTTCCCCAAAGCTGTAATCACTTATTTGTCAGGAGTTACTGCTGAATGTATCCAGCTTGCTAAGTATAGAGACATCTGTTTTATAGAAGTTGTATAATTCAAGTAAGGTCCTAACACAAACAAAGCTAAATTGGCCATGTTGCCCTTCATGCAGTAATTCTGTATGGATGAGCTGTCGTCTTAAATTTCACTGAAAATAACTGTAGATACCTTAACTGGATTAAAAACAACTACTAAGTCACTTCTCCATAATCAAGCCAATTACTGAGCAGCAGGGATCCACTTCATCATCATCAATTATCTATTCAGCGCATCTAAAGTACCTCAATTAACTCAATGCATAACAAACCAATCAGGTAAAAACTTTTCTCCCAGATTCATAAGACATATTTTTAAATAGGCAATTTTGCTCTCAGAAATAAATGTTTCTTCAGTATGAAAACGATTTGGATTTTTTCCTTCTCCCACATTAAGGGATTTATTTTTCTGAAAACTAAATAGTCACTTGTATATTTGGAGATTAACCCTCTAAGTGGGGGTCAAACAGTTTGCAGGACACACATGGTTTTCCTAAATAACCATGCTTACTGACTTCTCCAAAGCACCTAGAGCTCCAATGATGACAAAAATCTACTTAAGAATATGGTATTTCATTTATCTTGCAAGCAAATATAACTGGTCCAAGTATATAAAGCACCTATAAAGTGAATTATTTCTAAATGAATGCCCAGTAACTTTGCCACTAAAAATACACTTGTGTCTGTAGCATTCCCACAAAAAGAACAAAACATAAGCTCCCAGAAGACCAAGTGGTTTTTATTTCTGCTGTTTATAGCAGTTGCTCTGGTGCCTTTGAAAACAAGCCCTGTTCCCAGAAGCACTCTCCACACTGGGAACCCAGGCACAGCAACTGGACACGTGGGGTTACGGGGGCAGAAGCCTGCCAGGATGGTGAGCAGGGCAAGACAGATGGGGGTCCTTCTCTGGAGGACAATGCATATGCTCCAATGCTGGTGTTTCAGGTCCTCTCTGCTGAGCCAGGCAGAAATACAAGCTCTAACAAAGAGCAAAAGTGTGCAAAGGAAACATGAGCCTTCTCTAAAGAGGGGAACCTGGAATTCCCTGTCTCCAGAACCTTACGCTGTTTCTAATTCTCAACAGGATACTAGAGTTAAGCTCAAAATAATGTAAGACACATCACTAATTAAAATAATACCTTTTGGAAAGGCTTGGGTTTTTTTTTTTTACTTTTGTTTGCTGTGGTTTTATTTTTGTTTGGGTTTTTTTAACAGACTGGGAAAAATATTTAATAAGATGGTGAATTCATGTAGTAATGCTATTATGGAAATGAGACCATCAAACACTCAGCCAAAGATAACAAGGACCAAAGAGGCTGGGTTCTGAAAGTGAAAACCATTCCTCTCCAGTCTATTAGATTAGCTTGAGACAGTCAACAAGACAGCAATTATAGAAAACAATGCGATGAATAGCATTTATATGGTCTTCCAAAAAGTCTTTATTAAAAAGACCCAGACAGCAAGTTAAAGAAAGTTCTGCAGACATTAAGCAGCTTCGAGGCTGGAATCTACGGCCAAGTTAGACACTAGCTAACAGAGGAAACCCCACCACTATGTCCTCGCATTGCCAGGCTTTAGCAAGTTTGTTCTGTAAAACCTTTGCCTTCAGCAAGGTGAGGGCCCAAAAGCACAGAGGACAACCACACTTGGACATACCATGGACAAACTGACTGAGAAAAGTCTGTGCAGCTCTACACTTAGTAGACATCAGTCTCACAAACTGAGTCATATTTCATGAACTTGACAAGCATTTCCAGCAGAAATTTGCTTGATTAAGATAAAGGGAGAAGAAAGAGAAAAGACAGATATTAGAAGGGTTTATTACTCCTCTAAAAGAAAACAGAGGACATAAACACTTTTACGTTCCTGAACCCTCTTACCTGTTGAAGGGCACTTAAAGGTAGGATTGTCCTCCGCTGCTGGCACACTGGGTGCCTTGCAGGCAAACCTCTGCCGGTGCTGCTCCATTTGCTCCCCGGGATGTACAGCACTGGCCTGATTCACTTCGCTGGGCTGAGCTGTATGACTGTTTCCTGTGCTCTCCATGGAGCATGGGGGACCCTCATGGGGACCCACAGACATACCAGAGTCACCTCCAGGGAGGGATTTGTACCGAATTGCCAGGGAGCCCACAGCAACAGGGCTATTCGCAGCAGAAATGTGCACCCTTGGCAAATCAGGCTCATCATCTTCAGGGATTGGGTTGTACCATATTTCTCCTTCATCATCTGCATCATTATCCTCACCCAAGTCCAAAGCAGGGCTCCTTGGCACAGCAGGGCTTGCAGTGCCACTGGCAGGAGCGCAGCCTCGTATGGGGCGCTCCCGCCCCACCGGTGACACGGAAGGAGCCTGTGGCACTGTGGGTTCAGGCAGCGGGATAGGAGATTTGGGTACCGGGGTAACAGCCCTGTGCATTTCCTTACAGGCATTTTCTTCTTCCAAAGAAGGAGGAGGTCGGTGCGTGCTCTGCTGCAGCCAGCTGCGTTTCTTAGAAACAGTGATGCTGTTCATCGGCAGCCTGTGCTCAGGGACTGCACTGGCCTGGGGGGACTCAGGCTCTTTCCTGCTTCTCGAAGCTATGTAAACATTTTCGATTAGATCTGTTCCCAGAAAGAAAGGGAAAAAAAAAAAAGAGGGAAACATAAATGTTTAGAATATCATTTTGCTTTCAACAGATGAACACATAAGCTGCCGTAAGACATCTACATTAAACCTCAAGCAAAAGGACAAAAGACAAGTTGATGCGATTATAAAATAAGATTTCAGCCTGTCAAAGCAGAATGTGCACATAATTAATAAAGAGTCAGACTTGTTTGGTTGTGTTTTTAACACCATGTAATTTAGATAAATGGCAGTGAGATAGCTCTGCTAAAAGGTCATGCATACTTACACAGAAATGGCTGGGGTTTTTCTGCCAAGTTCAGGTACAATTGGTTTGAGAAGTTGCTATGTGGTTTTTCTCCAGTTTACTTAGCCAATAAAGAAACAGACCTTGCTTTTGGTATAATGTACTACTAAAATGGCTACAAGAAACCCACAGAGATTCGCTTCTAGATTTTTATATAAATAAAAGCGATGATATCTCTTGCACAGAATCCTCCAAAAAGGACTGTCTTTATCAGCTTTATCCTATAATTAAGACAGAAGCAATACTGATTTGTAGAGAATAAAGCCATCATGAAAGAAAGGAGGAGAATGAAGAGCTTGTAGAACCCCAGATTGGTTTGGGCTGGAAGGGACATTAAAGATCAGCCAATTCCAAACCCCTGACACAGACAGGAACACCTTCCACTAGACTAGGTTGTGTTAAGCTCCATCTAACCTTCCGTGAACAGCTTCTCTGAGCAACCTGTGCTGCTGCCTCACTACCCTCACAGGGAAGAGCTTCTTCCTCATGTCTAACATAAATGTAAAAAAGTTTTTAAATATCTAATGACACACCAAAAATTTAATGCAACACCTGATCAGATTCCACCGACTGCTCCCAAGACTCAACACTATTTCCTTAAAGCAACTGCCAAATTATGCATCCAAAAAGTCATCTGCACTCAAGCCCCTTGTCAGAGCACACCCAAGCAGCCCACGCAGCAGCAGTGGCAGGCTGCAGGGCACCAAATGCAGCAGCACATCCAGGCAAGCACCAGTCCTGTCACTAGGACTGGAAGGAAAGCTGCAAATACATTCAAATAATAAACAGGGAATGGAGGACAGATAACCCTCACGCTCCTCTGCACAGAAGAACACCACAGACAGGGTTTGCTCAGCCACTGAGACTGAATGGGGATAACTGGGTTCTCCTAAAACAGACAAACTTGTTTTCATGGGAAGTCCTCCACACTTTGAAATTCCATATGGGAGCAGCTATTTGATACTGCTTGAACATTATTCTCAGCAAAAAAATATTTGAATACCAATCACAGATGTTAAAATAGGGACACATCTCTGGAGAATTCAAGGAGCAGCTCTGCAAATCCAGCTAAGTTCACTGCAGACAGGGAAAAGACTGTCACTTGAACACCTTTCCTTCCACCCTCTTTTTAGGTTTGTACTTTAATGACAGAAGAGATCCTTGATAAGATCTGATATACTGTTCGATGAAAAATTCATCAGTTGGTGATTCTTTTTTTATAAGGTGAGGTTTACTTGTTTAGGTAAACTGCAATATGAACAGCTTGTGATTTGAAGAATTAACTTAGTTCAAAGAAGTGACAGAATTAACCATGCTCATTTTGAAGCCTGTGCACACCTCCACTGAAGTGCTTTGCTACGCTGGGGTCTAAGTCAGTCCATTAACAGAATCTGAGGAAAATAAGAAAGCAGGGCTAAGGGAGCAGATCTCTGGGCAAAGTTTTAGTGATTTGGCAGCAACTGTATTCCTTCCCCCACCCACAGCCTCAAGATTGAAATGTGCCTTTGCAAACATTCCCCTTTACACAGATTTCATTACTATTTCAAGAACTAACCAGAAGGTCAGGGAACTAATCTGCAGGGGGCATGGGGCTATGCCTGCATTTCCAAGAAGCCAGGTTGGATCAGGTACTTCTCAGGCAGGCATCCTCCTACCTCAAAGCCCTCTACATCTGCACGGACAGCCCAAGGAGCCATCTCTGCTCCAGTGACATAAATAGATAGAGCATCCCAGAGCTGTACTTCCACACAAAAAAAGTATCTGCTACTTCCTGCTCCACTGTAGCAACACAGGCCCATCTGCACCAGTTAAGGCAGCCCACAATTCCCAAACCAGTAGGCTCCTATGAAGTACAGTATGCCTAAATATACACCCAGCAACACATCTGGCACTGGCCTCAAGTTGTCCTTCAGTCCCAGCAGCAGCAAGCGCACAGAGCAAACTCAGCTTTGTGTCCAACATCCACGCAGGCATTTCAGTAACAAACCCTGCGGAAAAGCTCACTGCAAGAACCTTATTCCTAACCAGAGACCTCCAACAACCCTGCTGCTGGCAGAGACACTGCACCTATCACACCTATTCACAGCCACCCCATCTCCAAACGAGCCAGCACACTGCCAGGTGTCACTGACTGCAAATGTTCGCTGAATTTCATCCAAAACATACACTTACATGCACATCTTCTAGCTGTAGTTTTTGCAACTGACAGCACTACCTGCAACCACGGCTTCCCCTTTATTCTAACTTGGCCATGCTCCTGAAAACCCTTATGCCTGTGTTTATTTCAGAAACAAGCTGTCTCCCATGCAAGTATCTGCACAACCAGTGGTTCAATATCACAGAGCAAGTTTTCAATGTTGCTAACTGTTATAGTAACGAGCTGGTTTTAAATAAATACAAAGCACTCAGACATAGGCAGGCCAGGCACATACTTTTTGTGCCAGAGCAAAGTTCCATTCAGAAGAATGCTGCCTGCTCTCTGTCAGTACTTTCATATATTTAATGTGCTTGCAGTACTTCAATACTTTCAATGTAAAACCAGACCAGGCCTCCAAACAAATACAGAACATGTTAGGGGCTGTTCTCAAAAGGTGTTTAAGGGAGAAAAATAAAGTGAAAAAAGCCAGCATTTTCCTTCACGTTCCACTCCAAATACAAGAAAATAAACAGATCTGTATTTAAAGTTAAGCTATTAGGGTAACAACACATACACGTTCATATATGAGCAAAGCCAAAGAACTTCAGCGTTTTAGCTCAACTGAGGTCAAAGCTGATATTCACCCTACTACGTAGACATATAAATATTTTAACATGATACTGTGCACTGCTTTTCCAAGTGTAAGGAAGAGGGAAACAGCTTTTCCAGCCTCTCCATATACGGATCAAACAATCCATAGCTCTCCTGGGTGCTCCTTAAACACGTTTTCTTTCACGACATTTCCTAACACAGTTACAAAGTATAATAGCTACATATTTAAACGAACCAACAGCAAAATTGATTTGTAAGCTTTCAACGCGACCTTAAACCCAAACCACCACAAAGCCAAGCAGCAAACCCAAGCCAAGGAGTGACAGAAAGCCGCACGGAGAAGAAGCGCTGGTCTAAACGCGAGAGCCCCTCACATTAACGAGGAACCTTTATTCCCGATAGGAGCAGCAACCACTGACGGGACGATGCTACCGCGGCGGACTGACTCCAGACCTCGACTCCAGACCGCTCCCCGCCCCTCTCATCCCGCTCCCCCCTGCCGCCTAAGGTGGAGGAGCCCCGTCCCTCACACACTCACCCTGCGGGGCGCACACCCCGCCGTGGCGGTGCCCGGCGCCCGCCGTCCCTCGCTGGGACCTCCTGCCCCGCAGCTTGGAGAGCGTCCTGCGGAGCGGCTCAGCCATGCCTAGCTGCTGCCTTCAGCTGCCTTCAGCGGGCGCTNGACGATGCTACCGCGGCGGACTGACTCCAGACCGCTCCCCGCCCCTCTCATCCCGCTCCCCCCTGCCGCCTAAGGTGGAGGAGCCCCGTCCCTCACACACTCACCCTGCGGGGCGCACACCCCGCCGTGGCGGTGCCCGGCGCCCGCCGTCCCTCGCTGGGACCTCCTGCCCCGCAGCTTGGAGAGCGTCCTGCGGAGCGGCTCAGCCATGCCTAGCTGCTGCCTTCAGCTGCCTTCAGCGGGCGCTGCGCCCCGGCCCGCGGGACCCGGCAACCCCGCTGCGCGGCAGGAGCGGGAGCGCTGGGCCGCGCTGCCCCATGGCGGCGTGCCTCCGCGAGCGCGGCCCCGGCTCCGCCGCGCACATACCTCGCATAGCTTAGCGGGGTGAGAGGGCGTCCGCAGTGCGCATGCCCGCCCCGCCCCGCCCGTGAGGGGCCACGGCTGACCCCCCTTCTACCGCCCTGGTCCGCCTGAGGGGAGCCGGTGCCGCCGGTGGTTGCTGGAGGGGACCGGGACTCCTGGGGCTGTGGCAGGCGTCCCGGGGTCTGCCCCGCCCGGGAACGGACTTCCCAGCAATACCCCGAGTTGTACGCGGAGTCTGTCAGACTGCAGAGAGGGGTATCGTCACCTGCGTTAGCCATGTGCATGGCATTCCTTGCCAAAGGGTCCACAGCATGTTTCAAATACTTCATAGCATCATAAAAACCTTTAAGATTATCAAGACCAGCCGTTATCCCAGGACGCCCAAGTACAATGATGTCCTTAAGAGCCTTATCTACGCAGTTTTCCAACATTTCCAGGGACAGTAATTCCACCACTGCCTTGGGCAGCCTGTTCCAATGCCTGACAACCCTCTTGGTGAAGAAACTTTTCCAAACGTTCAATCTAAACCTCCCCTTGTACAGTTTGAAGCCCTTACTTCTTGCCCTATCACTTGTTATGTGAGAGAAGAGACTGACCCCACCTCACTACAACCCCATCAGGTAGCTGTAGAGAGCGATGAAGTTTCCCCCTGAGCCTTCTCTTCTCCAGATTAAACAACCCCAGGTCCCTCAGCCATTCCCCATCACATTTGTGCTCCAAACCCTTCACCAGCTCCTTTGCCCTTCTCCGGACCCGGTGCAGCACCTCAATGTCTCTCTTGTAATGAGGGGAGCAGAACTGAACACAGGAGTCACAGTAAGCTGCAAATGTACTTTTCCCTTATGTGCATGTGGCACTTCTCATTCCCTGGCAGGTTTTCGGACTGTTTACCTGCACCCTTACTCTCTTGAAAAGCCTTTGTGCCCTCCTCAGTGCAGTTAACACCAGCAACACGGGGATGAAGCTGGCCTCCATGTCAAGGGCCTTTAGTATTCCAGCCAAAATTCCACATAGGTATAAGACAAGCGGCATTAGGACAGAGCAAACAATATACTGAGGCTATTGAAGTGGGCAAAAATGTGAGCTTGGTGTATGTGCTGCTCAGCTACATAGTGCAGTGTTAATGCAAGCACACAGCCTTACAAAACCTATCTTGGGAAATGGTGTAGCACTGATTTTTTACCAAGATAAACTACTGGGACAGCTTTCATTGATTAACATCTATGTGGGTTTATGTCTCCCACATTTCATTTCACTGTAAACAGCTTCAGGAATATATTTTGCAGCTTTTTACATTACATGCCTTATGAACAATGTGTGACACACCTGTCTTGTGGGTGAGAGCAGAGTAGCTGTCGCCATCTCCCTCCCCTTAGCGGTGTGTTGGATGTCACCTCTCTGCAGAAGGCAGCCGGTAGCAGGCAGGCATTCCACATGTTCCACATGCCAAGCACAGCACTGCCTTGAAACATGATGAACACCCAGACACAGGGCCAAAGAAAGGACTCATTAAGTTCTGGAGGAACCAACCACAGCCCAAGGAAATCACACACGTTCACAATTTCCTCTTTTACCAGATTCTGAAGACAGGAGTAATAATTTGAAACCAAATCTTTGTGAAGAACAAATTTTAAATGTTGAATCTTTAGATTGACCCAACAGCAGCAACACAGTAATACCTGTATCTCTACAATGTAAACCAAAACTCAAACCAAAACATTACAGAATAGTTGTGATTTAATCTAAACAGAATTCAGGGTATTTATCATGTGTCATATTGCAACAACTTGAAATGCCATTCTGACATTGTGTCCTTTGAAACCATTTGCATTTCTTGAAATACACATATTGAGAAATAATCTCTGCGTGAGTTTCAGAGCAAGATGTAAAACCATAACAGAATGCCTTTGGTTGGGACAAATCACAGATGAGATGGTGGTGGCTGGGATGGTGTCAATGCTCACAGCTGTGCAGGCAAGGAGCTGTGAGTCCTCAGGCCTCTGTCCCTGCAGGGTTCTCATCCTGCCCCCTCTGATAGCTGTATCACAGCAACCATGGCCTGGGTTAGAAACAGCATCTCAGGCAAAGTAGCATGCAAGAGATACAGAAAACAAAACCTATCCGTGCTTTTCTGGCAGTGCATTCCTGTGCACAATTAATGAATCTATCTCCATCAGATTAATTCACAATTACAGTTTCTTCATAACCTATGGGCTTAAGTAATGCCACCTCCTCTAACCTACTGTCATCTCTTTGAATGGTTAAGCTTTCATTCCCAACAAACACTTTGATTTCTAGTCTGGAATTGGTAAGCAAATCTAGGACTTTAATGATACCTTCCAGAACTGTGATCCTTGTCTGTAAAGATATGGTCAAAGAAAGGTATAAACATATTTGATGGCGCTTTTTTTGTTGTAGGTATTCATTTCATAGTTGGACACTGGAACAGGTTGTCCAGAAAAGCTATCAAAACTACATTCTGGGAACACTGAAAATTTGGCTGGCCCTGGCCAAGCAAACCTATGTGGCTTCTGACCTCCAGCAGTTCCATCCAACCTAAATTACTCTCCCAGCTCAAAATTTTTCCTCATACTGGAGCTGCCACCCTTCCTAGCTGAGAGATGGCTTGGATAACATGAATGAAGTCCAGTCGAGCAGAACAGCAGTGACAAAATCCCTGGTAAAATTCTGCATGAGCACCACAGCTCAACTGCACTGACCTTACTGATGCTATCAGGAGGTTAGCTGTGCCACCACAAAGGGCATGTGTTTGAAGTCTGGAAGAGGAGATCTACCCTATCAAAAAAACCACTGAAAAGATTCAAAATAGGCAGCAGATGAACTCCAAGCTTTCTCAACTAGAAGTAATTGTGGCAACCTTTTCAAATTGAGCAAACAGAAGTCTACGCCTACCTTGGCTGTCATCTTCACACCTGCAGATTTCCATCCTGTTCTAATGAGAAATCAGATTCCTCCTGTCTACCTGTGCCATAGCTTGTCTGAATTAGTTCCCTACTAAGTAACAACTTACTTCACTTCAAAGAACTGTATGTAACTTTTAGCAAATTCCTCTTTATTTAGGTGACATTTTTGGAAATTTTTGTTACTTGCATATTTCATTTTAGCAATTAGAACAATATTAGTAGAAAGTAGGTACTAGCCAGAGTAAGGAACAAATCCTGCAACGAACTGGAGCACTGCTGTTTGGTGTGCAGTACTGCCTTCTCCCATGACTATTAGCTATGGAAAGAAAAGAAAAATCAACATCATTGTATTTTCCATGCTGCTTCACACAGTGTTTTCTTCATGTTCTGTATGGTTTTAAATGTTAGTTTAAGCATTCAGATTATTCCTCTATGCAATAGGCACACAGGAAATAGCTCAGTGAAAAGCTGCCAATAGTTGAGCCTATAAACACAGTTTTGATCTGTATCTTGGAAATTTGTTTCCATTCCAACCTGTGGTTACAAAGCACTTTTTCTTGTTGGCAGATGGATTTTTTTTTTAAATCCTTATGCATCCTGTATTTGCTCAACAGAGTTGGCATTGATCACACACAAAAAAACCAACCTTCAGATAAAATAACATTAAGGATCTGGCTGGAACTAACTTGAGGCAGTGAAGTAAGAGTCAAAGCTGAGCTTTTGTTTTCAGCTCAGCTTGTTTCATTCAGGAGCTGCAAATCACACTGTGCTGAACACAAGTCTTTTTACTCGGCCTTCTACAAAAAGCAGAAGCAACTTTAAGAGGATGGGACTAGAGCTTGCATCAACTTGAAGAGGCTTCTTATTAGAAGACTGGCAAATATTCAGGACTGGTTAAACAGTGTGACTTTAAGCAAATAGGAAGCAGTAGTATTCTTCTGAAGGTACAAAGAGAAATGTTATGAAAGGGTTTTTTTTATTAACAGACTGAGATTTGGCCAATTACTTAATCTTTTCTGAGTTGATGACATGAGGATTGTAAATGGCTGCGCAAGCAAAGAAGGCAAACTTCAGTTAGAGGAAAAAAAAAAAAGCCTTGATAAGAAGGCTATCTCTGATGAAAAAGCTGATACACAGGTGGCAGTGCTTGGGCATTGACTGAGCTGAATTACAATATTACACAGATAAGTACAGAGATAAATAGATCCTAATAAAAGACTAACAAATGCGCTTCACAGCCTTGCTGACGGTGTCAGAGATCAGCTCCACTTCAGCAGTAGTGTCAAAGAAGCTGTGCTTTCCTAAGTACACAGGCCTTCATTTCTGTACAGTTTCAAGGACCGGTTCTGAACTCCTCCAGTCTGGCCTAGGAAAATTCCATCTGTCACAGCATCAGATGGATGTCCTCAGATGTACCTGAAATAACAGTTACATATTAATTTATGATGCAACTGTGCAAAGCCATGCTTTATTTTACTTCAGTGGTATTAATTTGTGTGAGTAAAACTAAAAGTGTCTGGAAAGGTGAATGAGTCTCCTTTTCATTAAAGCTTAGCAAATTGGTATCTTTCTTCTCTCAAAACCTATCGAAGACAGGAGGATAAAGTGACAATTACATGACCAAAGTGGAGCTGCTGACAGATGGGAACTGAAAGCACTTGAATGCCGCAATAAAATCTATGAGCGCTCTTTTTATTGAAAGTGTCTGCCTTCCTGACATCCAAATGGACTGAAATAAGAGTCCTGTGAAACTCTATCAGCAGCTAATAGCTGTGTGCATTATCTCCAGCCTGCCAAAAGACTGATTTCTCTCAGATGCAGACACCACTACAGTCATCCATACCTTTGTTACCCCCAGACCCTATTTTGAGCTGGCCAGCCAAGGCACCCGAGAGGCCCAGTGGGTCCAGAATACAGCTGCTTATCTTCTTAGGAAACCAGACCTATGGGAGAATGAAACATTTTTATTCTAAACCTGAGGAGGTTGCTAGACAACAGGCTGACCAAAGCAGAAGGTGTTCATTACCAAAATGGCTCCACCATCTGCTTCCCGGTCACTGGAACCATTTGCAAATGGAGTTGGACTTTTAAAAAGCAAAACTGAGACATTCCAAGAGCAGTCAGGTCTGAGACCACTGACTCCCTTCTAGAGAGCATCCTTGCCAGGAACCTCCTTAATGCAAAACTGCTCCACTGCTATTGAGATGTGATACCCACTGCACCACACCTGCATTGCTCTTGTTTGGCTGTATCCAACCAAACTTGGTGCTTTCTCCAAAGGAGGTACAAGACCCCTGAGAACCCACCGCCACCATCAGTTCCTCTCTGATTCCTATGGCATAGGACACCTGGCTCTGGTGATGTGACTTGTAGCATCAGGATGGTGGCTACCCTGCCTGTATGCAAACTGCTGAGCCCATTGCTCCCAGTGGCGTGGCCTACTCGTCATGTTAAGGTGTAACTCAAATTAAACAGGAAAGCATTTTAAGAGCCATGTAAGGTTAACCTAGAAATGAGCAGTGTGATGGAAATACTTCTGTTCATAGCTATCAGCTAAATTAAGCAGCAGGAGCGTTCACGGCTCTGCCTTCTGTGTTTTGTTTGACCAGAAATAAGAAAGTATTTCATGCTCTTTTTAGTGCTTGCACTTATATTTTTTGAATTGGCATTTGCCTTTTTAGAGAATGGAAGCTAACATCCCTATGAGCTTTTCAAAACATGGCATTGAACTTCAGGGCTGTCATTACCACCTCTGACTGCAATCTTACAGCATGCCAGTGCTATGGTAGGGTGCCAGTCTCACTGAAGATATGCTAAAAATACCAAAGTATTTTGGATACAAAGAAGGCAAAGCATTACCCATGTAGTAAAAATAGTTGGTACCATGACCATCATCACTATTACCTTCTCCTAACATGGAGACAAAACCAGCACATGGGTGACACTCCACCTTTTTTGAAGAAAAAATAAACAAAGGGTGTAGTTTGTTTGGGCAAAAGAAAAACAGATTCAGATTCATGCTCAAAACATTATGAGATCCTCTGAAGGAACTGAAAACACTAAATAAGCATTTCCCAGTCTACTTTGTCCTATCACTTAAGGCCAGAACCACATTTGTGGGCAGAGAAGAAGCAGAGCTCTCAGCCAAGTCTGTCCAGGGTCCATCTTTCTCCTCCTCAGCACAGCCAGGGGTCTGCCAGTCCGCACAGCATAGTCCAGGAGCTGTTGCAAGGTACATCTACCATAAATCCCCTTATGCTACAGGGTCCTAAAGCCTGCTGCCTATGCAAACCTTATTTATTAAAAACCCTGCAAAACTTAAACAATATAAGAAGAATATCTTGAATGGCTTCCAGTTACATACTAACAGCCAAGAAAATGCCAGAACGGGGAACACATTTAATGAACCATTTTTAGGGGAATCCGCTTTGTTAAAGTTCCTTTCTTCCACTTCTACCATTAGAAATAGATATTTTTTATTTTTTTTTTTTTTTTAAATCATCGGCCTCAAAACTTTTGAGTTTTGAGTCAGAGCAAAGCACAGAGGACTTCTAAATGGTGTAAAAGGAAAGGCAGCGTTTAAAAAGAGCAGTGGGAAGGTACTTAAATTAGAAGACTGATCCTTTTAAAGAACTGGATACAGTGTGCTGTGCTCAAAGTACTTAAGATAATCACAAGGATGCCTTGAAGATGTGTTCTTAAAATGTTAAATTTTAAGCAAGAGATGTTGTTTCTGTAGGCAAAAATCTACCAATGACTTTCACATGTTGAAAGAGTCTAGTCCATTTCTCTCTTTTATGTAAGCTAAATAATTTTGTTACTCAAACAACTTTAAATGTGTGCATATATGATCATTTCATGATAGTCATGCTGTACATTGCAGAGCCAAAAGGAACAGGGGGAAGGTAAAGAGAGAGAAACCCACCATATCCCCTCAGGCTGCTGAGAGATCTGTGGAAATTCATATGTGAAATATTCTCTTCTTTCTTTCTGGTGTGTGTGTCAAACAGAGCAATCAGAGAAGTTAATGGTAAGAAACTATGACAGTGAATTCTGTGCATGCATTATCGTGCTCATCCCCAGCTGGTTTGGAGAGTCTGAACAACACTGCTTCAGTGCAGTGGCTGAAAACTAGAAAAGCAGTCTTGTAGAGCTACATGGGTGAGCCCTGGAGGGGTTTTTGCACCTCCTGGAGTGCACCTATTAAGCAGAATAGAAAGAAACTGGGTTTCACTAGAGAAAAAATGGTGTTTAGACCAGGCACTATCAAGCGCATGTTTTGACCTGATGAGCTTTCCTGACTTGTAAAGAGCAATGCAGTGAGGAGACTAGTGCTTGATCCTGCTGCAGCAGGGAAAATCCCTCATTTGCAAACTTGCCAGGATTGCTGCCTACCATCTGCTGACAGCTTGCTCTCAACAACTTGCTCCCACGATAACAAGGAGAGACAAAAGCAGGGCAGCTGACAGGAAGGTGGCATGGTCAAGCTACTTTTAGTTATTAGTGTCCAGCATAACATCAACTCACCCCTCAGAGACACAACAGAACCCAAGAAAATAGAAATAAAAACATAGATTTCTAATCTCACTTGCACTCCTTTAGCCACACATCCTGTTCGCTCATATTCAGACCAGTCTCAAAGATCTCAAGTTATATGGTCTTACTGTTATCCCAACAGTCTCACCAGTCATGTGGTAAGAAAGCATGACCAAGTATTTAACCCAACTGTTATTTAGGTATTCTATCTAGTCACATCCCACATGATGTTTTAGTGTAACATCATGCTAACCTTCTGAGGTTGCTCAGTCTGTGGCACATGGTCCTAGGTGGCATCTCTTCCTACACAGCCTAACAGACCACGCAGTCCGTATCAGCCCAACAAGCAGAATTGTCACCAAAACCTGGCACAGGGACTGTCCACCAGCCCTGCGTGGGTTCCTCTTGAGTTTCCAGGACAATAAATTATATATTTAAATGCAATTGAATCTTTGTAATAATTGAAAATCAATTTACTTTTCGTAGTGAAATATTTTCCAAGTGGGAATGGTGGCAAGTCCATGTACCTCAGCTGATCCAAGCAGGCAGGAAAGCCTACAATGGTTTCTGTGCTTTCTCTAGTGGGCCTTCACAATAAGGGCACTCTTCAGGTGAGGCCTGTTATTGAGAAGTGTGAGCTATTGAAAATATTCAAAATATTTACATTCCTTAGTGGATAGAAGCACTACTTTATCCTAATCTGTTCTCTAATTACTTGAGTTTCCAGCTGTGCAACAGCATAATCTGTGTGACACCCACAACAAAGACCCACAGCATTTTAATACAGCAAATTTCAGAGGGATATCACAACAGGGTGATTCTGAAAGGCCATGTATATTTATTAGATTACATCCATTTTTCTAAGTAGATTTTTCCCTGTTTAAACATTCAAACCTTCCTTCTCATTGCTAAAACTTGTTACCTAAATGCTATATTCTTCTCCAGAATAAAAAGATTCAACAGTATGTAAAAACAAAGTCTTTAAACTTAAACTACTGTTTGGTTTGGGTTTGCTTTGCTTTTTACACTGAGCTTTAAGATCTAAAATGACAGGTTTTTTAAATCTAATTTTGGATGGTTTTAACTTTGTGTGTTTCCAAACATTGCTTCCTGCTCTGAAACAAGGTGCTTTCCGGCATTCTTCCACTTTTGTCTGGCAAATTCCCCTCCTGTCTATAAGAAAATAAGAAAAAAAATAAGAAAAGAGACACAGCTAAACCGGATATACTGAGTGTAAAACCAGAATTTGCATGGGAAGGACAAGGGCAGAGGGAAGGCTGAAACTAAAATTACTCCAACTGGCTTTTTCAGACTGTGCTTCCAAGGCAACAGCAACCCCTTTATTGCAATGTTCCTCATTTATCTTGAACAACTGCCAGGATTTTGATCTAATTTTTAGTTCTGAAGAACTAAAATTATCCACTTCTTTCTCAAAATAAAACTCCACCAACCAAACACAACAAAACAGATTTTAGCTGTGTATTTTAGCTTCTTTCTTTACAACCAGACACAAAGAAAAACCTAATCAAAAAGCTGCCAATGTAAATGTTCTTTAATCAGAAGATGTATCCCCAAGCAGCCCATTATTATCAAGCATACAGTTATGTATTATGGGCTAAATTCTGCAGAAAGACCCCATTACAAGTTTGTAGCCTCTCTGAACTGTTGCTTTGCACTTGTGCGACAAATGGGACCCTGTCTGAGCAACTACTTATTGGCAGGTCAAAGCCTGCAGGCTTTGAAAGGAAAACCCTGGGGACACAGAGACACACACAGAGAATGTGTTTCTGCAGATCTTCATACATGTTCACTACTAGGTATTTAAGGGAAAAAAAGAAACCAGAGCAAACAGCAAAGACTGCCTCCTGCATTGCTCTACAAACAACCCCAAAATTGGCAGTTTGTTTCAGCAACAGTACTGATGCAGGAAAGCTGATGCTTTGTTACCGGCAGCATCTAGTCTCAGTGCTTTAATATCTAGATACCATTAACACCTTGCCTTAGGGTTCAACACCATCTTCTGCACAGTATGTTTTCCTTCTTTATGGACAAGAACTGTATGTTCCTTTTCCTTCCTCAGTCCTGCCCCTTCCTCCTACCAGCACCCTGCTCTCACAGAAAACACTCCAGAAAGTTCACTTAGGGTCATCTTCCCCCTCTACTTTTCCTGCTCTAAGCCAGCATTTTCTATTCCTTTCTAAACAGCAAATGGGCTTAATGAAGACCCTTAGGTATTTACCTGCTTTACCTGAACAACTCCAAAGAACAATACCTTCAGTTCCACCTCCTCTCTTCCCCTATCACTTCCTGACCCTCACTTACTCTGTCACAGCTGAGCTTACTGCAGGGTTTTGGGTCAAATACCATGATGCAGCTCCAAAGGCAATTAATTTCCCTAAGTGGGACTTTGCCATCTCTAGACCTCACATCTACTGCAGCTCTCACACACCTTTTCCTTTGGCCTTGGAAGACCTTTGCCTGTATCACACCCAGGGGCCCTGAGCTTTGCCATGTGCAGGAGCAGCGCCCTCTCTAGATAGCTGAAATGTGTTTAATCAGTCTTTCTGACAGTCAGTTACTTACGACAGTTTTAACAGTCAGCAGCCTCTGAATGGTGACAGATTTGCTGATCATTTCAACAGAACTCTGCGTCTCCAGGATTCCCTGTGCACCAGCAGGCTGCACACATGGCTGCTCCACTGACTGCCCCAACCTCCTCTACCACCTCCTCTACCCATCCAGTGAAAAGAGCTGCTTGTAAGTCACAAAAGCATTCTTGTCTCCAGTGGTGCTGCTGGCTCCACACATCATTTGAGAAGGACAACAGCTGTTATGGATGGACGTTGGAAGGACTGCTTCCCAACAAGGAATTTCTTTTGCTGCTGACAGGCTGGAGCCCTATTTACTTCCCATGCTCAGTGCTGCAGCTGCTGTTGCCTTAGAGATAAGCTCCAACTAAAGAAGAATATGCTCTTCCCAGGAAGCAGAGTCTCTGATAGAATAGGTTGATGCTTGGCTTTCACCATTAAGAAGTCCTCATATTGCAGTCATTATGGCCAGGAAAGACAGCCTATATCAAAGTAAGCACTGATTTCTTCTGCAGAGGCAAAAGTGGTAGTAACCACAGCTCTGAGGTTGAAGGGCTGCTAGTGCTCTGTGGGGAAGCAGGCAGAGCGCATGGTGAGCAGGATGTCAATGCACAGTTGCTTTGTTCAACTGGCTCCCTTCTCAGACAACATATAAAAGACATCAGCTCTCCCTGCTTCTCTAATTCAGGGTAGCTCCCAAAAGCCCAGAGTCAAACTACTTGTCATTCACTGTGCCCAAGTCTTGCCAGCACTTAGTGTGCAATGCTTAGGAATCCCATTAGGAAATGCATGCAACTCTCGGAGAGAAGGTGAATGATGTCTCTTTATATGCCTGATTTGGCAAGCACTGTTGATTCAACTGCCTACTGTGAAGCATTCTGGATGTGGACTCTGTGTTTCTATCTGAAAAATACATCCACCTCCTCTGCTTGTCCAGAGGAGATACAGAGAGGGAAGAGCCAAAGGCTTTTAGCCTGGTCAACAGACGTGAGTCCCATCTTACTAATGCAGCTATGACAATGCAAATCTATGCATCTGAGGCACCTTAAAGATGTCTGTTGGACTGGTTTGTGCTCTCCCTGTCATATTTGCATACGCAATACATTTTTGATAAATATACTCACAAACGTTAACCCAAAGCAGAATTTTTCTTTGCTTGTCAGCAAAGAGCATCTGGAAATTATCAATCTCTCTCTCCACCTTGCCCAAATGTCCCCAGGGAGAAATTAATCTTTTTAAGGCATCTATATTGAAATGAACAAAATGCTTTTGCAAGCTAACTGAACTCAGACACTAATTAAGTTTTCCTGAGAAGAAAGCATAGGAGAAGGATCCATTCTTTCTAGGAGTAAAGAACCACAAATCACTTTCCTTATTCTACTGCTAGGTGCACAAGAAGGCTTCAGCCCCTGTCAAGAATCAGAGGCCCAATACTGTGGCTCCTGGCAGTGTAAATTCATGTGTGCGGTAAGCTTTGTTTCCATTACCTACACCGGGATTCATACACAGCTGAGTTTCATACACACATAACAGGCTCTTGCAGGAATGGATGCTGCATCTCTAAAGAAAAATGTTACTGGTCTGGGAACAGATAAGCAATGATCAGTGTTGCAATGGACTCTTTCTCTCATTCTCCACCAGCTCTTGAACTTAATATAAGATCAAGTGAATCAATTATTAAAAATAGTCAGTAAACCTGCTTATTCTTACAAAAACAGAAGAGCTGTCTATTTATCAAACAAAAGCCATATTCAATGGAGAAAAACAGGTTTTTAAGATGGAACTGACCTTCTGAAGTGGATTATTTCCCAAGCCCTGGGAGAACCAATTTCCCAACTGCTTATATTTCTGGTTCTTAATGCTCAAATGTGTAGGCACACTCTGGAATACAAACACAGCTCTGATTGAAAATCCTGTGGAGTTTCCCAGGAATTAGTGCTGTTATAAAATGTGATAGTTTTTCAGGTTAATTTCTGCAGAATGGTATTAAAATCTACGGGACTTTAGCAAAATGAGAAGGAAAAACAAAAATCAAGGTTTTCAAAATAGTCCCACCATAAAATGACCACTTCATTTAAGCCCCTTCACCTTACCCACTGAAGTCTGAATTTCGGAGCAATCCATGAAGACAACTGTGTAGCCCCCAGTGTTACTGTTTCACTGTAAGCAAGCAGCAAGAGAAATTTCCACCTACCATGGGGCATATTCAGCTCCTGGCAACATTTGCTGTTTAAGTAAATCACAGTAGGTATTCCCACAGCAAAAAAAGACCATTAACTGTCAGCTTTGTATGTTGCCAAAACCCTGTGACACATTAAATGAGGTCTTCTAATGAAAAGCCTAAACACATACAGTGGGTCAGTTCATCTCTAGGATCCCTAATTCTTCTCTCAAGTACAATGCTGGTTTCTTTTCATTCCTTCTAAAGAATGTTGAGGGAAAAGTTGTTTTTAATGGCTGATTTAACTTCCAAGTTAACTGCAGGGCCTGACTGTTAAATCCTGTCTGGAGCTACTCCAGTACAGCAGCCATACAATCCTCAGCAAAAGTCTGATCCAAGGAAATTTGGACACAGTGCACTAGAGCAAGCTCTATGAGCAGACAAACTGTCCCCAGAAATTATGTTTTTTGCTATAATTGTGTCATTTAGCTTAGAATTAGTTTGGTTTGGCTTGGTTTTTAGCTTTTTTTCCCATGGTTGTGCCACAACCGAAGACCCAAAGCAAAACCTGAGATAAATCACGTTTTATAACTCCGAATACATCATCGTGAGCCATTTACACCTGTGCTTACAAGACATCTGCTCTGGGTATGAACCCAAACCTATGAAACGCAGAGCTGCACGAGAGAGCTATACACTTCCCCAAAACAGAGACGAGAGTTACAAACTCTCTTGTTCAGCTGCATGTTTTTGGTGATTGTTACTGATTCATTAATGCACCAATTTGCCCACACTGGAAGAAGGGCTGGCGGTGCTCATTGCATCGCTGTCCTCACTTTGAGCATTGTTTTGAAGCTGAGGGCTCTGCCAGGAATAGCGTGGGGCTGGCTGGCTGGCCTGAGGCAGATAATGGGCTGGGTCACCTTGGGGAAGGCACATTCCAGCCTTATTTTATTAGTGCTCTATGAAAGAAGCTTATGAATCCACAGGAAATCAGATAAATGCAACTTTTGAAAACTAATTCTTCCCTAGTTCCTTATTTTGCAGAAATAAGGGGTGTGCATGAGAGTGTTCTGAAATTCAAATACATTATTCTGTCAATCGCATCACAAACCCCTTGTTCTCAGGCTTTGCTCTACTAAGTTAGAAACTGTAACTAAAAACTTAGCTTATCTGAAATGGAACCTTAGCATGACATTTAATCATTAGTTATTGTTATACTGGTTTTCACTGCTTTGCTGCAGACAAAGGTACTTGACTAAAACTGTGTTTGCCAATAATTCTTCCATTGTGATCCATGGATGTAAGAATTATTTTTGAAAGAGAAAAGATAACGGTAACTCTCCGGACAGCGTTCAAAAATCATGTGAAATTTACAGTGCTTTTTTAGTACTACGACAATCTAGAGCAAGATATCAAGAAAGCAAGTAATGTAGATGCGTACTGCTTAGAGAGACAATCAAGGAAATTAGAAGAAAATTAGGGTCTATAGTTTAAAGTACTACTGGAAATTCAAACAGGCATTTTCCTGTTTGAAAATTCAAAACAAAACCACCCTCCACTGGTGTAGCACAGCTAAAAAGGTAGCAGATATAGAATATAAGAGCTAAATTATTGCAGGGCTTCATGTGCCCAGTGGTCTGTTGGATGATTTTGCCAATGAAGCAGTGCATCTTTCTTCCAGCTACATGATACTTCACTGTCTCAACAACTCTCCCAGTAGGCATTTTCTCAGACAGAACTCTCTGTATTTCAGTTTGTGCCTGTTGTCCCTTATCTTGTTGCTGGGCTCAACTGGAGTCTGGCTCCATCATCTTGATACCTGCCCTTGAGATATTTGTACGCATTGATAAGATGCCCTCTCAGTCATCTCCTGCAGGTTAAACAGGCAAAGTTCTCTCAGCCTCTCCTCATAAAAGGGTGCTCTAATCCCTTCATAATCTTCATAGCCCTCTGTGGGTCCCAGCTGCTTCCCAACAAAAAGGCTATCCAATTATTTTTATTGGGAACCCACTGCCTGAGGGGAGATGTTCAATTGGGCTGGTTTGAGGAAAGCGTGTTAATTGTCTCCTGGTAAAACCTGTGGTTTAGGTTTAATTCCCCATTACACTTTCCTGGGGTTACCCTGTATTAATCCTGTATTTGTTTTCATATCAGTCCACCGACAGCTAGAAACAGATGATGGGAGAATTTCAGTGAAGGAATGGGAAGTCAATGTTTGCTCCAAAAAATAAGTAATGTTGCTGCTCACTCTTACAGCAAAGCCAAGATGTGATTTATCTTTTGAAGCTACCAAGACTAAAAGCATTCTAAAGATGAAGAGGACTTCAACTTCTAAACAAAGAGCACTGATAAAATTATTTGATAAAGACCAAAAATGCTTATCTCCATTCACTGAATTCATTGCATTCTTCCGTCAATCCAGCTCCACAGGTCCTGGCTTCCCTGAAAATTCCTGCTTTTTCAGAAGTGCCCTGAAGAAAACAGTTCAAAGGAACCAGCAGCACAAACCCATTCCAGTCTCTGGTGTGACTCTGCCTTCCAGGTCCAACTGATGTTTGCGCATTTCTATCAATGACACAAATTCTGTAGACTCCTTCAAAGATGACTTGCTCCCTTTTGTTTGTGATAATCTATGCATAAAGAACTAGCTCACAGGAATCTCTGTCCCTTTGTTATTTCCATTATTTCCTAGATCCTAATTAAATGACTTAGAAGCTTTTAGACAGCAGTCCACTACCACCAGCACATTTGTCTCTGGAACAGAACCATTCCCTGAGATTCCTGTGTCCCACGGGAGGCATCCTGTGCAATGAAAACACTGTATTTCTTTCAGTAATTTTCAGTACTTTGCCAACATTTTGCTCTGCAGAAATCCTGCTTTTGTTTCAGTCTGAGTATTCTGAGACAACTCCAGACTGCTCAGATAATGGCTGCCTCCCACTGCTCTTCACCTTAGTCAATGTATCCAGAAAATGCCTTTGGCACCAGTGGAATCAGATTTCTTAGCAAGGTGCCCCGTTTGCCCAAG
This sequence comes from Agapornis roseicollis, assembly GCA_002631895.1. NCBI lineage: Eukaryota > Metazoa > Chordata > Aves > Psittaciformes > Psittacidae > Agapornis > Agapornis roseicollis. Next base: position 56,063 of record NDXB01011251.1, read on the forward strand.
GGTTTTCTAAACACATCCCATGCTAGTCTTTTTGAGAAGCTTTTTCCTCTGTCACATTTGCCCTCCTGTGAATTAGAGGAGTTGGTGTCCCCTCCTGAGAATGCCTGGGCATCCATTCCCACTCTGCTGTTGCTACAGCAACCAGCCTGTCAACAAGCTCATCGCCATAGGGCACCAGTACAACCATGTTTTGCCCAGGCCTGATGGTGCTGGGATTTTTCCAGGTATTTGGAAACCAGGCTTTCAGATTTTTCCAGGCTAATGAGTAATTGTGGGTGTTCTTAAACATTTTCTTTCAAAATGGAAACGCTGCACAGCCGTAGCCATTGCCAGGGGTCCCTTTCAACTGCTGCAGCCATTTATCCTTTAAAAATTTACACTTCAGGTGTAATCAGCTTCCACATTATTAAAACAGTCCTGTGCTGTTCTCATATTAACCCCACACCCACAGCGAAAGCATCTGTGACAGGCAGTCAAAGGGGTTTGGAAACAGAAGCAAGCTAAGATGGAAACAGGCACAAGACTTTTTCCAGACTGAAAAGAAAACCCACATTGTACCATCCTACTGGTGGCTGAGTTACATCTTTTCACCTACATTCTGCCATGATTTGCAACATTAGCCAACTGGGAGGTGAGCTTCCTGTCCCCAGAGAAAGTCAGCCAGCACCACACAACTTCTGCTTCTCTCTGCTGATAAAAAGTCCTCCTCCTGGGCAGATCCCAGGTTCATAATAAAATCACTCTGTGTGGAACACACTGCATTTCCCTGGATTCACTTCCAGACTGGCAGCCACCTGTAAATGAACCAGTTCCTCAATAGTGTTAGTATGCATCAAGCTGTCGAACAGGAGGGATACCTCAAAACAACCTCCATTAGCATTTCTGGTAGGAACTGCTGCCTGCCATGAAAGCCATTATCCTCCACAGCTGTACTACTACTCTGATGTGAATACTTCTTTTCCTGATCATCCTGGCTTAACAACTGCTGCTGTGCTAGCATCTGGAGGCAACACAATGGGTTAACTGCAAACTAACTGCCTTCCAGCCACTATTTTTTTAATCTTCAATTTTTAAAGAGAATCTTCTCAAATCAAATCTCTATGTATTTTTACTGCTTTTTTCCCATTACACATAATGATGATCATCAGATTTAATTCATCATAAAAACAGTGCAATTATGAGTTAATAGAAGGCTAATTCTCAGGAGCAGTTTTCCTCACTTGTCAGCGGGGGTGTATGTTCACTGTCACTGTCTCCTCTTGAAAGACAACCCAGGATAAACTGTTCTTTAATTAAACAGCTGAGCTATCAGTTTTAAGCTTAGTAAGTGTTCACTCACACACTTCACAGCTCCCGATCCAGTATCCCTATGAAATGGAAGAGCATCTCTACCAAAACCCAACCATCCAGCAGCAGAACCAAGCCACTCAGGTAACCCAGCTTCAGATAGGCTCTCTCGTTTGAGATGTCTTGCTTAAGAAAAACCACAGTTGGTTTTGCTATTTCTTCTGAATAGGGAAGCAGCCATTGTCACTGCTTACAATGAAGATTTTTTCAACCTGCAAATAATACTATTAATCATTCTCCTCCCAGATAAGCCACACTGGTTTTCTCATTGGAAATTGAGCATCAGATGGTTTTAACCTCAAGACAACTGCATACTACATGCATCATACAATCTGAAAATAAAAGGAACGGTTGGCATGGTAACTTCCTGGGCTGCCTTGTAGAATAGCAGAGTAAACAATACAAGGACAAAAGCCTCCTTCGTCACAGCAGTTGTGTGAAAGCATCTATTTCCAGAGCTGGTGACGTTAACCTTCAGTTATAATGCTATTCAAGGAGCATTTCAGTAGCAAAGAGAACTATTATAGGACTTACCAGGCAGTCTGCTGAACCAGGTAGTTCATGTCAAATCCTTCAAATTCAATTAAATTTCACTCATCTCACTTAACCCTGGGATAAATTTTGTATTGGATAACAGAGGCAGATAGCTAATAAGTGTCTTCCTAGACTTACTAAGATCTGCAACTTGCGGCTTGGATGCAACTCAAACCTTTGGGAAACTGAGCAAACATCCCATTTTCATATCTGAGCAGGAGCTTGCTGCTATTCCCTACCTTCAGCTCTCGAAGCCAGCTACAGTACAAACACATTTCTGTATAAAAAAAAAAAGGATCACAAGCAGTCTTTTCCCACCACATTCTCTGAAGAGCAGCACCTTCAACCTAGCTACATTCGGACCATAGATACTGGGGGAAATAAAAAAATCCAACAGATTAGTGAGCATTTCCATTTAGAGACTTCACGTTCAGCACCTCAAGCAAAACATCCCTCATTTCTTTGTAAGCAAAACTCACAGAAACCATTTGATCTCAGACGACCAGGACCTAGGGACCAGTTACCTGAGTAGTCTGTGACAATCCGTATCCTGAAGTGGATGATGTAAGGCTGCATCACCTGCACAGAGACAGCTATTCCTGAAAGAGATCCTACTGCAGTAGATGATTTTTAGTTAAAGTTTCACACACTGTTACTAGAATGAGGGAGAATTTACATGAACATTCTAGATGAAGTGCAGCAAGGGTCATTATACTCACTCAACTCGACAAAATCCAATGTCCACAGTTCCTGAATTGATATTCTGCAACGGCGGTCCATCTAGTAAAAGCTCCGTTTCAGCAAGCAGTCGTATTTGACCTGCGAAGGGGTCTTTATCCCAACTGGAATTCAGCAGGGTCATCATTAAGGTTTCTCCTTGCATCTCAGAGCCCAGCTCTGCTCTGCTCCCTGCTAATTTATATTTACATTAATAGTTTAGCTACATAAACTTCTATTAGTATGCTCAATCTCGCTGCAGACTTCTTAAAGACACAGAAGCTTTACTTGAAAATAAACCTAGAGAACCACCCGCACACACAGTTTTGCTGGTACTTTTTCATATGCAGACCCCAAAATCCATGCAGCAGCCTCTCAAAAACACAACACATCCCGACTAGCACCTGATCAGCTGTTTGTACTGAAATAAATACAATTCGGCAGTAAAAAGACTCTCTCACAGCTTAGTCATAGTTTTCTTTTCCACATAAATAAATAGGTTCTATTTTCAATTGTAGGAAGAATACATTAACTCTTTCTTGTGTAACTCAGTCTCATGTTTCATGGGTGCAGATCCCATTATCACATATTAAACTCCATTATTAAGTCATTTCTTTTTTTTAGTTTGCAGCTGTATATTTACTACAAACCAAACTGTGAGGAATCTGTTGAGTCATAAGAAATACATTGCTGGAACACCTACAGAATTCATCCCTCCTATTCGCCAAGCATGCAATGCAGTATTTACACACCACAGAGGTCTTCAAATGTAGTTTTATTCCAGTGATCTATTTGCAGTCTTTACACACATTTCAAAACAACAGTGTGCAAACATATCACAGGACAATACTTAAAGACTCTTTAGTATAATACTCCTTTATAAAAGGTTTTGACACAATGGAAAAGTCAGTCCAGAAAAAGCTCACATTACCAGGTTTCTTGATAAACAAAATTCCACAAAGCCCTGTAACCTGCATGAGCACAAGTATCCACCGCAATGGATCCCTCTTCTAAATCTGTCTTTTAAATAAACAAGTTTACAATGTTGTTCAGTAGACAGGTTTCTATTACGACACTGTACATTTAACTTTGTGCTTTCCAAAAGGCAAGCATACTACAGAAAGAAAATTCCCTACCCAATAGGAGAGGGAAGTTCGGTAAACATGAATTTGTTTCCCATTCCAGCAGAGGAATCCTAGTTCACTGAAGTTCTCATTATGGCAAGATCCAACACATCCTGCTCATAACTTCTTCTTCTTCTTTGTCTGCTCCCCAGAGTCCAGTTTACGTTTCTTGGCAGAAGCTGGTTCATCATCTTTTTCATCATCTTTAAATAAAAGACAGAGTTAATCAAGTCAGCAAATGATCCTTGTGTCAGAACAACTGGCTTAGCCACATCTGAGATGCCTGCAAAAAAGACGTGGTAGTATTAGCTGACAACATCCTCACTCATGGAATGTGGACAGCATGTGGACAGAATAGAATGATACTTGCTATTCCTATCACAGGTCATTGACGATAACTAGCAAGAGGCTTTCTTATGCTACTGTACAGTACCTGTTCTAAAAACCAACCCTTATTATTTGAACAGATAAGATAAAATGTTAGAAAATTACATTTCAGAAGTAACGTCCAGGTAAATTAACAGATGACCTTCTTATTCTCTGGATGAAGGCTAAGAGAAACGTCTAGGAGAAAACACTAAAAGGCATCCAGAAATGGAGCAAGACTAAGACAGAATAACTGCCCTGGGGAAGGAACACCCCCAACAACAAAAGGAGCAAGACAGCAGTAAAACCTTCCTTTGCTGACAACTTTACTGGTGAACCAAAACACTATCATGTGTTCTGAAAGCCCAGTAATTCTGCTTCTGGTTTTGTTCACTTGATTGCTGGTGCCTAGTCTCTTTCTCCAGCAATTAAAAAATCAGAATTAAAAATACCTTTCTCCTGTCAAGTATTTCTTTACTTCTGAGATTACCACTACAGCTTGTACCAGCATGAAGAGTGACAAGGACAGTAGTCTGTCACATGGACATTTAACTCCACTCCAGGTTTTGCAAGCATAGAACAAGCAGATCTACATCTACACCCAGAGCCAAGGCAGCAGTGCTTAAGCAAACCCTCATACCACTTCGTTTTACCAGTACTATAACTGAGCCTATTTCATATAACTACAGCTCTAAAGACTCCTGAATCACAGAATCATTTAGGTTGGAAAAGACGTTAATAATATTGAGTCCAAATGTAAAAATAATGCCCAAGTCCATATCACCCTTTCTTTCCAAAACATGCACCCTGCAGGATGCTCTCATAGACCGACACTGAAGTAAAGCCCTGCACAGCACTGGATTTCCACTGACTCTACCAAGCCTGTGTCCACCACCAGCCTATGTCTACCACCCAGCCCCCCATTTAAACTAGATGATCACTGCAGGTCCGTCCCATCAAAACAATTCCATTTTCCTCTAGTTACCATGATCAGAAAACACTTCCTTCAATACAGTGAAAGACTCCATAGCTGAGGAGTCCTTGATGGTGTTGGGGCAGGGAGTCAAGATATAAAGACCTGCTTCCGCTAACGACAACAGCCGGGGCACAAGGAGGTTGTGCTCTGGGCAAACCAGCACGCACTCTGCAGTCACCATGCCTATAGCCACTGGAGCGGGTGGCAGCACTGCATAGAATCATAGCCTGGTTTGGGTTGGAAAAGACCTTAAAGCTCATTCAGCTCCAACCCCCTGCCTCGGGCAGGGACACCTCACACTAGACGGTGCCGCTCCCAGCTCCGTGCAAGGACACCTCACACTAGTCCATGTCGCCCAAGGAGAGCTCCCAGCTCCGTGCAGGAAGGGCTCCGCGCACACAACCGGTAAACGCGCGCTCCGCGCCGGGCCCTCACCCGACTCGAGGTGCTCCTGCTCCTCCTCCGGCAGGAACTTGGCCCTGCCCGTCTGCCGCGGCGCGTCCTCGCCGTTGTCCTCGTAGATGTTGGACCACTTTATGGCCATGTCCAGGCCAGCGGGCGGCGGGGGCTTCTTCTCGGCCGGGATGTAGCTCTCGGGCGGGGGCACGGCGTTGTTCTTCCACACCTTGAACTCTTTGGGGGGCTGCAGAAGAGAGCAGAGACCCGTCCCGTCACACCAGGCCGCGGAGCCGGGGCGCCGGCAGCGCTCGGCCCCAGCCGTGCCCTCACCTCCTCGGGCGCCCGCAGGACGCGGCTCTCCCAGTCGATCTGCTTGTTGAGCGGGTTGTAGAGGAAGGCGGGCGGCTGCGACACCCTACGGAACAGCTCGTCGGGCGATGGCAGCCGCGCCCGCCGCCCCGGGCTGCCCGCCGCCGCCGCCCCAGACCCCGCTTGCCGCTCGTCGGGCTGCGGCTCCTCGGCCTCCGAGTCCGAGCTGGAGCTGCCGTAGGCCGCGAAATAGCCCAGCGGGTCCCCTCCGTCCGCCGCCATGGCGGGGCTGCCGCCGCGACACCAACCGAACGGAAACGGGGCCGGTGAAGAGGGTTCCGCCTGCCGCTGCAACCCCGGCCCGGCCCTCGGGGCCAACCCCACGCGTGTGGCCGTGTGGGAGGGCCCCGACCTGCACATGGAGAACGCGATCCGGAGGAGAGAAAAGCGGGGTTCTGCACGCCAGCTCCGTGCACACCGGAGTTTCTCCCCTCCGTGGACAGAGACAGAAAAGCAGACGTGAAACCGAGACAACCCCCGTGTCTCCTCTTTTACACCTGCAGGGCGGCGTACAGAGGAAAACACGGTTTCCTTGGTGGTCGAGCAGTGGCCAGAACAGAGCAGATGAAGCCACAAGCATCACCTCCCAGTGCTGAACCAGACACGCGGGCTGTCCTTACCCAAACAAGGCTGATCAAACCTGGTGGAAAAAGCCCGTACCGGATTTCCCGTGTAAACAAGGTCCATATTATCTACATCAGCTAAAATTCACCTACAAGGACGGCCAGGTCACCTGGTACCACCAAGGCAGAATAAGGTCCAAAGAATGGGCTTTGGTTCTATAGGATTAATTCCTTTACTGTAAGGATAAACCAGCTGATCTCTCATAGCCAAACTATGATGGTTATTCTGAAAGAAACCCTATACACAAAGTTTGATGAAAGCAACCACACAACAGGGCCTGCAACATTTGCAGATCCTTTTCTGAATTGCTCTCCTCATCACTCAGCTGTTTTCTTTCTCCTTCCCTATTAATAGAGCAAATCTTACTTGAAGAATTCAGCCAATATATGCATGGCTGGATGCAGCACTTCTCACAGCTTCGACAATTGAGGCATTTGAAAAAAAAGCAAGACGCAGGTTAGCAATACTGGTCATGAACCACAGAAAGTGTAGTTAAGCAGCTAGGCCGTAATTTTAAACACGTTTTCCCTATACACTGCTCCTGAACGCAGCCCCACAGGAAGAGGTGTTTCACATTAAGTCAGCCTTTGCACCAAAGACAAACCTCCCTAACAAGACAACGAGAACAAAAGCCGCCAGCACACACCAACCCAAACCCACGCATCCAGACACTGGCATGAGCTGCTCTTACAACCTGTGCATGTTGATAATGAGGAGGGCAGACAGGAAAACAGGCAGTTATACAAAAGAATTTATTCCAAAAGTTGTGATAAAAAATATTTCCATTCCTAAAAAAGAAAAAGCATGTTAACAACCAGTTGGTAAGATAATACATTCATCCAAAGCCCCAGGTTTACAGGCTGTGGGCAGGAACGATCCCCGCATGCTGCCCTGATGGTTGGATTTCGATCTGCAAGGCAGTCTTCACCCCGAGCTAATGCTGTTTCAGTTAAGGCCAAGCTTGCTCACTGTACTCCACTGACAAGAACCCGAGGGACCCAAACCTGAGCACAGCTCTTCAAGTGGTTACAGTGGGTATTTAGACAAATCAAATTCTAGACATCCCGAGTACATGCAACTACAGTTCAAGTTAATGGGAAGGGGTGATTTAAACCCTCCCTTAAACCCATGTTAAGAGACAAAATTTTTGCTTATATATTTAGGCACTTAACTTCCAGAGTACCTTCTGAACCAAGCACTTCTCTTAAAGAGCATTTTTACCATCCAGGCAGTCTCATGACTTAGAGGTATAGAAGAAAATTAAGGATTTTTATAAACACTGAACAGAAGCCCACATCTTTATTGAATGCAAGCTATTCATATACTAAGTATGGAGGGTAGCTGAACACTGCAGTTTATTTTAACCTACTTCCAAAACCAGAGTAAACATTATGAAGAAAAAAAATATGAGGCTGTATTGGGGTCCTGCAGATGGTCTGTCTCCACAACAGAACACAGTTTAGGAATACCACCTGTGCTTGAATTTGAATATAATTACACATCTATAGCCCTGCCTGAGAGACAAAATAATTTAAAGCCTTAAATAGAAACCTACCCTTTGATATGCTGAAAACATCCCATGACTTTAAAGTGTACTGCAGAATGCAACCATACCCATTTCCACATGAATTTGTCTTTGCCAAATAATTTTAAAGTTAATATAGGCCAACTTTGAAACAAGATGACAAAGAGTAGAGTGTGAGAGGAATAAAGCACGTTACACTGTGTTAAGAAATGAGAACCTTCCCATGTTGAAATAGTTTAAAATGCATTTGACTCTAAACAATTTGAAATGTAAACCCATCTATCTGCTTTGAAGAGTAGGTATCTGAAGTGCAATATTTCCAAGAGTCCTTCAGGTATGGGTATGTTCTTCCTACAGGACTCCTCTACTTACCTACTGGGACAAAACATACAAGCTTTGCTCCTTAATAGCATTATACAGTAATATTATCTTGCAGCCCACATGATGCCATTACAGCACTCTACATTCCTCTTCCAGTACTAATGAGAATTTAAAGTGCACATCAAATTGGAAATAGCTCACTAATACACAAGAATAATATGCTAAGACTTGTGGAAGTATATTTGCTAACTCAAATCACTGTGATACCAAGTGCCTTTTGATTTCCTAGTAGGATAAAGCTGAGACAATTAAAAGACCTCCTGCAAGTGTAACTACAGATCTGGGTTTTCAGTTTGGGTTTTGTTTTGCGAATGGAGCTGCACACACCTACATAGAAGGCAAAGGTTTCTCTGTAAGACAAATTTTAATTTAGTAAATGAGTTCAAGCTTTTTGGTAAGTAAGCTTAAGCTTTTAGTTCAGGAAGTTATTTTTCAATACCCAGTGTCTTTCCTAACCATGTTTCCCAATTCATCTGTCATGAAAACATTAACAAAAAAAAAAAAAGCAGATCTGTTAGTTTCTGTAGGAAGAAAAAACCTGCTTATGTTCTGTATCTGCAGCTAACTGAAATATTGAATACACTGGTTTAAAAAATAGCCCTTTGCTTGTATAATACTAATACCATGATCTTTTGGAAAAAAGCTCCCAGAGAACATTAAATCTAGCAGCTCCAGTCACCAAATTATTAAGAAAAAACCAAAATAAAAGAAAACAAAATAAACCAAAACAAAACAAGTTACTCCTTAAAACCAGTAAATGGATTGTTTCCTCTGATTTTGCTAGTTAGCAGTTTGAAAACATTGCTTTAACTTTATGAGCCATCGCACAGAGTTTCAGTACCATCTGGATGAACAGACATAAGCCATTATGTTCACTGTGGCTGAACAGAACGTGATCTTAAAGGCAGAAAGCAATTTTCACTTGAACTACTACATGGTTCTTGCTGCTCTGCCTGGAGCTCTGAGGGGAGTGCGGGAGCACCGGGGTCTCCAGGCCCTGGAAGGGTGGCTGAGAAAACAACACTCTCTGCATTTCCCATCTCTGTGATTGGTAAATTCATTGAATGAAGAGAGACAGCAGACACAAATGCAGCGGTGCTGTAGTCTTCTTCTGGGTGATGTATCTGGGTAGATTCTTTGTCTTTTGTTTTATCAAAAGAATTCGATTCATCAGAATATGATCTAGAAAGATTATTTGTTCCTCCATACAGTGAAGTCATACAGGTGCTGCAGCTTAGACCTATGACAAAAGAGACTGGAGTTAATTACAGTGTGGTGGTGCACTTTTCAAACTGTGCTCTGATTTAGTATCAGTAAGATTATCAGAGATCAACTGTCTGTAATTTTAACATACAAAGCTCTTCATCTCACCTGTGACATCCCAATATTATTAACAAATTTAAAACACGCAGGTTATCCAGGATGACGTGAATGATTTCTCTGGATCAGCCATGACAAAAACACACCATAATTTAAGCTTCATTTCAGGAAGTCACTTTAGACCTTAAACCCATCTTTTGATAGATTTTTCTCACTGTGTTCTTCAAACTTCTAAAAGCTTCAGCAACATGGTTCTACTCCAAAGTGGACTGCATTTAAAGGCTGTTTTACCTGAAACTATGGTTAGAATGTACTTCGTCCTTTATTTCTCTTATGATGGGTATGGAAGGGGAAGTAAGGGTTTTGGTTTAGAGGGCTTATACTTTATCTGCCTTAAAATATGAATACATATAGTCACTTCAAGCTTTGTGTGTCAACAAAACCTTTCAGTCTGTTTCAAACAACACCTGCGTACACTTAGAGCATCTAATTCTAAGTTCTGGCACTGAAGGCACACAGGGGAATTCCCCTCAGGTTGCATTTGCTGGCTTATTTTCTGATGAGGCACAGAGCTTAACAAAACGAGAGCATCCTGCCAGTGCAGCAAATGGCTTCAAAAGAAATGCAAGAACCACCTATTTTGAGTTCCTCATAGAAAGCAAAACTGAAATGTGAAGGAAGACATCATAACAACACATGATAGGTTTTAGGGGGATTCTTTGCAATTTGTTATTTATGACGTTTTCGGATAGTAAAAAGGCAGACCCAGAACATGTGCCCTACGATCTTAAACCCAAACAAACCAGTGATATTTCTAAGATTGTCTTCCCAAAACATAGAAGGGGAAAAAGAAAACCAAACCAACCAACCAACCCCATCTGTACTAAGAAATGTGATCTCAGTAACTGCTGGAGATTAATTTTGCAAACCCTCAAAAATAAAACTTACATCTTAGAAAATATTATTATAAACTTCTTACCTTTGAGAGCATCAAGTTTTTCATTTTTGACCTTCAACACTACATCAGTTATCCTTTGTAACAGGAAGTTTTGTGTTCTTTCCCGTCTGATAGATTCAACCAAAGCATCTAGTCCTTTTGGGTTTTCTGCCAAGTAGTCCAGTAACTTCCCAGTTTTCTTCCTACTGGAAGATCGAGAAGAAATTTCTTCTGTGTCCTCTCTAGTGAGTATTTTCCTTGAACGTAGGTAATCAAAGTGTCTCTCAGCTATGATTTTATCACATAGGTAAGGACGCATCCTTTCTAATGCCTGAAAAACAAAACAAACCAGTATTAGCCAGTCTTTCCATTTATTTAGAAGCCTGTATTTGAAACCTGTATTATTCTGATACAGGTTAAGGAAATTGTTAAAGCATCCCCTCCTATACTGAGCAACTTATTTTTAGTTATCAAAACAAAAATATTCTTCCACCACCTTGTTCAGAAGGTGCATAGCAGAACGTCACCAGGATGTAAACTCTACTCATCTTATTTGAGCTGTACATTAACAAACCTGCTTGACACCAACACTGGAACAGAATTAACGCACGTTCATGACTCTCTGGTTTCAGTATCTACTGTTCTATAAAGGTAAGTCACAAATGACATCTCTGTGCTTGAAAAACAAGCTCGTTTCATAGCATACCACAAAAACTGTCAGTTTCTCCTGCTAACACTTTTCACTGTGCAGAATTACACAAGTCAGATACCCACAAGCTGATTATTACCAATGTGAAAATATTTGTATCATTTGATTTAGAAGAATCAAAAAAAACCCAAAACCCACAAAAACGTGAGCACCAGAAGGAAAAGCACCTTTACGTAAAGCCATGTGAAGAGATGGAAAGAAACAAATCTTCTTTCCTGAAGGAAGTATTCAAATCTCCTACTTTTTGAGATTAGATTCCATAACAGCAGCATTTAAAAGGTAACAGTTTTTAAATGACTGCCTTATAGCCATTTAATAGCTCTAGAGAGCTAGATATAAAGACTTTAAGACAAATTATTTCAAACAGCAAAATCCTGCCTGGCATACTGGTGCTAGGGAAAGCACACTAACTTTTAAAGAAAAAACTTCCTGTACTGCTCCACTAAGTATAGCAGAGGTTAAATGTGTTCTTCTTCTACTTGCTCTTTACGATCCAACAAACACCAAGCTAACAGCCTGTGGTTCCACAGCTGTTAAAGAAAACATCAGGTGAAAATGCATGGAAGATAAAGGAAGACTTCTGGTCGTACACAATCACCACTAAAGTGTAAGCCCAAAAATGAAAGGTGCAGCTCCATGGTGGACCATTCAAGTGCAAGAAGCACTCCCCCCACCTCCACCCCTGCACAGCAGCTGTGTGCTCCCACGCTTTCCTGTGTACTGGTGGATGAGAGAATCCAGTCAAGAAACTGCTTTTCTCCCCCCTCCCACAGCCAGATTTGTTACCCAATCCAGCTGAACGTGCAGCTACACTGGCATTACTAGTAGCATAACAACTATAATAAGAGCAGAAGAGTGCAACAGTGCAGCTTATATCAATTTAGGCAGCTCTGGAAGTGTCCAATTCCAACAAGCCCATGACTGGATGGTTGCCAATGTAAAAGGCAATGCAGATTTCTTCAGCTCCCATGGAAATCTCATCCTATCACCAGAAGGGTCAGTCAACAAACTCTGAAACGTAAGTTAGCCAATGCTTCAACATTAAAAGAACAGAGTTGTGTCTGAATAGAAACTACTGTGTTCTCACTAACATCTTCCTGTAATGAATCACTATATGAAGTGTGTATGCTCTGAATTCCCCTCTACATTGCCTTCAAGTTAACAGTTTATGAGGGACAGAAAGGGTAAATATATTAAAACAGAAGCTTTAAATGTACTTTGCTCTGTATCAATGATTTTGCATGGCTCACTGCCTCCTTTCCATATAAGACTCCAGCCTTTACAATTCCTCCTCTACACAAGGTTAGCCAGACCACGTTATCTGTGTAAGTCACCTTTCTGAGGTACGCTGTCACAGAATGCACTCAGTACTTCTGGTAACACAGCACTGGTGTTTGAAGTGATGTTACCAGAGGCACATGAACAGCTCTGAAACAGCAAAGTGAGTGTTTACACTGAACCAGCACATTGTATCATGAAACTGCAACATCTAAAATGTGAGAGAAGCAGCTCTGAAGTCAGATTCATTGGACTGTATTTTGATGATAAAATTAATATTATTTATTTCCACAAACCAGGCTTCCATCAAGTTCCAGTTATTTCCAGTTACTATGGGATACCCTGTAAGATTAAGTATACATGACCTTCTGTGAGATGCAGCTGTGAATTCAGTCACTGACACAGTGACATAGAATCACAGAATAGTTAGGGTTGGAAAGGACCTTAAGATCATCCAGTTCCAATCCCCCTGCCATAGGCAGGGACACCTCACACTAAACCATGCTGCCCAAGGCTTTGTCCAACCTGGCCTTGAATACCACCAGGGATGGAGCATTCACTGCGTCCCTGGGTAACCCATTCCAGTGCCTCACCACCCTAACAGGAAAGAATTTCTTCCTTATATACATATCATGTTCATATGTTCATTCATACATATCATGTTTATACATATGTCTGATTTATCTTGTTCCTCCTATATATGATGGTTTTGGTGTAACAACCAGATGCTAACTATTCCAGTATTACCTTGCGGCTCGACAGAAGCAAGCAGTAACTTGAAAAGTATGCCTCACAAATCCATGACAGCATTTAAAGAAAATTATGTATGGATAAAGCCAGTAAAAAAACTAAACCCAAACTCCAAACATTCTTTACTGTACTTTAAAAAGCACTTAAAACCCCGAATAAGTCAAACATAGGACATTAAATTTACAAATAGAAGCACAGCTAGTAATAACTGGTAAACTGCCTTTTTATTTCATTATTAAACAATTGCTTTTTGAGGTTGGCTAATAAGTTGCTTGCTTCCCAGCACAGGTAACTAATTTCAGACTGAATCGGGATGAAGTTTTTTCCCAGATTCCAGACATCAGTGAATAAACGGGCAGTGTGTGTGTGTACTTGATACAGAACAAACAGCCTCACAAAATTATCAATATTGACCCCAAATATTAACGCTTTATGAGAGACTCTCGTTAACACCAAGAGAAGCGTGTGCGTTTGTTTGCAGCTGCTGCCCTCCGGACACCACATCCCTTACCGCCCGCTTCCACTGTGCCCCCGTGCCCACCGCGGTTTACGGGGCCGCTGTGAGGACCAGGCCCCGGCAGTCCCGGCAGCAGGCAGCCGCTGTCCGCCTCCAAAGAAGCAGCCCCAGGGCCGGGGCCGCCGCCTCCGCCCATGTCCCACCTCCGGGGAGCGGCAGGGAATCCCGGCCGGCAAAGCCCGGCCCAGCCCGACCCAGCGGCTGCACTCCCGCCTCCTCGCCTGCCTCCCCCGCTCGGGCTCCGCGCTCCGACGCGGCTTCCGCTGCCCCCGCTCGGGCCCTGCCCCGCCGCTCCGAGCCCTGGCACCGGGCACTGCGGCCCCTGGGCGCAGCCACCACTTACCTCCTTCTTCACCTCGGCCATCTCGTCCTCTGTCAGCAGCCGCCCCGCAGCACCCGAACCCAACCCCTCCATAGAGGAAGCCTCTGCCACCGCTACGGCAAACCGGTCAGGGCCTCGCTTCCGGCCAGAGCCCCGCCCTGCCCCCTCTCGCCCACCAATGGGCCGTCAGGGGAGGAGCGTAGCCCCGCCCAGCGGCGCGTGTGCGAAAGGGCGGTACCTCCGCTTCTCGTCCCCCGGAGTTGCGGCGGAGGCACCGGGGGATACCGATACGGCTGCGGCGAGCGGGGCTGGGGGGATCCCAGCGGCGTGAGACGGGCGGGGTTGCCCCCGTCAAGGGCTCCCTTCCTGTGGGCCAGGCCCACGGCGTTGCCAGCTCTTCAGTAAACACATTGGATAGCGAAGGGGCTGCCTAGATCTATAAAGTAAAGGACGGTCACCACTGTTGCCCGGTGGCGGGGCTGCCTTCTGCAGAGCCGGGTGTCATAAGTCACAGGCCAGGCTCCGGGCTGGCTGCCAGTAAAGACCCGAGCGGCTCTATTCCCTGCTGCTGCTGCCCACCAAGAACTCCCTCTGACTCACCCACCCCAGCCCTGTTTGCTGGCGATGTGGCAGCATGCCTCTGCTCACTACCTAAGTCCTTCCGTGGCGTTATTCCCACCTTCTCGGGAATTGCTGCCTCTATTTGCTGTAGTACATTTGAATTGCTCAAAGCTGTCTCTGTATCTCTGGATTAAACATCCGAAATACAAAGTAAACGAGTGTTTGTCTCCTGTTTTGCTGCTCACAGGGCTGCAGGGCAGGCTGGTGTTTGCAAGCCCAAGTGCCTATGCTGATTTTCCCTAACCTGTGCTAGGCACCCATATATATGGAAAGGTTTCAAATTCCATAGTGATTCCAGTGAGCTGTTTGCAGCACGTCTGAGAGAGGCAGGCATCTTCCCAGCCCCTGACTCCCATTCTTGCTCATTTGACTAAATGCTTTGCAAGTCCTCCTCTTCAAGGTGCATAATATATTGTAGACATTGCTGGCTGTGTTCAATACTGCTGATGAAAACAGTGATTGTGCATTCTGGATTTAGTGTATTTAATAACTGCGCTCAGTGAGAGGTGCAGTTCAAAGACACGCGATGTCTGGAGGGTTAGGCTTCCGGATTCCTGAGCCACACATGAGACAAACTAAAATGAATTCACTCCAGCCATCAGGAAAAGAGCATGTGAATAGAGAATACATGAATATACTTTAGCAGACTTAATGCCAATAAACCCTAATGGATTTAATGGTCCCGGCAGCTGGAAGAAGACTGCCCTCAGCATGAAACTCATTTCAGGAGGTTAACATCAGTCCAGTACTGAGAAGTGAAGCTCAATGAAGAGCGAGTCGGAGATAACTTCTTTCAAGGGAGCAGGGAAGATTTTGGACACTGCACTGGTTTCACAAGTGTGTACATATGTAAATGTCCATCTAGACTACATTTCTAGAGTAAATTTCCGAGTGGGTTTTGGAAACTGCTTATACCTCAAAGCTGTTCAGATCTTGCATGGTATCAGTCCTAGGAGATGGTATAATGCTGCCAGCACAGTTTGCGAGAATAGCTTGGTTGGCTTTTCAGAGCAGTGCCTGGCTCCAGGATTTTTTCCCCCTCTGCCCTCATTGATCACCCCCTCTCCAGGCAGCCTGTCCTTACTTCGGAGCAGGGGCCTCCACCTTGGTGCCTCGTGTGCTCCCATCCCATTCTGCTTCCCAGTCCTTACCCAGGGGTCTGGGTCCTGCCTCAGGACCCCCTGAGCCCTATGCAGGCAGCAGGGCTCTGCAACCACCATTCCTTAGGGAGGAGGAAGAAAGCTGCCAGGCAGGGAGAAGGGACAATTTGGTTCAGTTACAGTTCCAAATGAGGATCGACAGCCTTGCGCAAATTGAATGGGTATCTACAGCTACCAATGGCGAGTTTTGAACTACAAACCTATAGCAATTAACCTACAGCTAGTGGATTTTGGGAGTGAGGTTGTTGAGAGCATAAGAATGATGCAGGAGACTGGGACTGATGCTTTTTTGGCAAGATGTGCTTACAGTGGAGTGCGAATTTGTACATCCAAGAACACAAGTCTCTGCTGAAGTAATATTCTACAGCTAAATGTTGCAAAGTGCACTCCTTTTTAAATGATAATTATACTTCTGGTTTTGAAGGTTTTGATATTTTCTTAATGAGGCAAGCTGTATAGCTTTTGTTATTTTTAATTATTGCCATTTAGAAAGAAATTCAAGTAAATTGGTACCAGCTCTCTCCTGTAGATATGGGTACACAGAAATGCATGTAAGTGCAGTAATTTACTATATTAGTTGCACCAAGCTAAATGTATCCACATTAGATGCAGCACTAATTTAAATATGTTAGTATAAAAAAATCATACTTCTAACCAGTGTAGCTATGAGGGATGAGGACAGATTGTGAGGAGACAGGAAGGGTGGCCATGAGGGGCAGAGACTGTGAGGAGGGAGCAGGGGTGGCCATGGGGGAAGATTATGCTGGGACAGGAGGAGTGGCTGTGAGGGCTTAAGGGGAGATCATGAGGGGAGAGCAGGGGCAGTCATGAGGGGTGGCCATGGTCTGTGAGGGGTGGCAGCTGTATAGTGTGGGCTACTCTGAAGGGGCAGATGAGAGTTGGCTGTGACTGCAAAATCACGAGGGGCAGCCATGAGGGGAGGTCAGTTCACCACTGGTGACATGGGTTAGTGGTGAGCTTGACAGTCTTGGGGTAACAGTTGGGCTCCATGATCTTAAGGGTCTTTTCCAACCTAGTTGATTCTGAGATTCTAAATCAGTACAAAGGCTGCATTTAAATCAGTCCTGACAAAACCTTTCGTCAGCCCTGCTTCTCCAGCAAGAAGAGTATCAGATTATGGTTTGCTTAAAGTCCTATTACTGTCAAAGCTGTACAGTCTGAAAATGATGTTATTCTTTTGCTACAGTACCGTTAATTTAATTTGCGTTTCTTAAAAGGCTGAAGCAACAATATTGAGGCTTTGAACAATCCTGGATTGCCACAAGATGGCACTGGAGGCTCATTAGCACTTCCACACGTGTCCATAGAGCTTGGAATAATTGCATTGTCTCCCGACATCCTTAATCATAGCATCATAACCTAGTGATATTAGAGCAGAAGTGAACAAACAGAGATTAGCCCTACGTGCGCTATTTGTAGCACACAACAATCACTACTTAGGTATAAAACATGCGACCATTTGTCATGTTACTGCAAAGCGATGTCTGAAATGTAGCCACCTCTACTGACATCCTGGGGGAGAAAAGACAAGAGGTACCGGAATAATTCAACCATAACAGTCATGCCATTGACCCTTTGTAGTTTCACCTTTTGTAACTGACAGTAAATACAGGGACTACAGAGAAAGTACCACACTAAGGTAACATCTGTTTAGTTATCTTGGACAATAATAGAATTGACTCACAGCCATTGTATCTAGAACACACAGGCAATATCCCCCCTCTCTCTATTCTTCTTAAATGTAGAGTCTAAAATCATTATTTGCTTCTAAAGAGTCAAGAGGTCTTCTAACAAGCTTAAAGATTTTAGCACTAGTGTCTATAATTGGCTTTATTTCTAAGCACGTAACAAGCTTACACATATAAAGATGGCATGAAACAGTATTAAATTAAATGCATATGCTTCCAGTTTCAAAACAAGAGGCAAAAACTACACAGCACACAGTACAACTGACACTTTATTCCTTCATGATGGGGATATATAATACTGAAACTGCAAAAGTCACAAAAAAAAAAATCGAAGTGCAAATTTCTATTAGAACAGATTATGGAATGTATTGATGATTTTGGCACAAAAAGTGGGCAAATATATACTGCAACAAGGTTTTAAGGTTAATGAAATGTGACACTTCTGTGTTCAGTAGTCATATTTGTGCACTGCAGAACAATACAACGTAGAACAGTGACTAACACGATTCACATGCAACTCTATTCAAGTTACATCACACGTCCAGTTAAAACTTCTCTGAAAATACACGTGAGGTCCAACAATACTTTATTCACAATCACTTAACAAATACCATTCTTTAATCAGTCTTATCTTTTCAGCTTCCTGATAGATAAAAGCAAAAATAGAGAATCTTAAATAGTAAACTATTTTCCTCACACGGTTCCATGTGAACGCTAATGTTGTTTATCAAAGCAATTTGGCTCTGACCTCATTGATATAATGTATAAGAAGCTGAATGAAATCAAAAGTCAGTTCATGCCCAGTTTGCTGTGAACAAAGAGCATTCTGCGCACTGACTTTTTGGTTTTAAAACTGGACATAGTGTTGCCTATGAGCTCCGTACCTATAACATGGAAATCACCAAAAAAAAGCAGAGCTTAGCTTCATACAGTGGCATCTATTGAATATCAAATAGGAGTTGTATTAGCATGGAAAAGACAAAAATGTTGAAATGGAAGAATTCAAGTCTACATTAAAAGGTACAGTATGCATTCACATTTTCATTGCAGAGAGAGACACTGTATTCACATTCTGGTGAAGAAACCCACGTATCACAGCTCTCCCTAAACTCTTAGCAAAGATAACACCCATAAAATATCTATAATGCACATTGTAGCTCTTTCGTTTGAACTGAATTAAACTGACTGATCAAATGAAAAAACAAAACAAAACCAACCCCAAAAAAACCAACCCAAAACCAACCCCAAATACCTCAAGTCCCATTTCTGAGCAATTAACCACCACAGTAATTTCTGCACTGGCCTGCTATGTCATACAGCCTGACAGTTATCATTGAGTGCTTTATGTGGGCAGTTATTAGCGTTCAGTGTCTCATCTCCTTTTTTGGTTTGGGATTTTATTATTTATGTTAATCAAGGATGATGATTTATATCAGGCATCTGAGAAATGTTCTGGTGACAAGTTGTACAGGATGCCTGTTACATGCACATGTATTGCAGCAGAAATGTCCTCACAATTGAATTCTTTCTTTGGGCAACAATAAAAGTAGTAAACAGCAAGAACAAGAAGCACTTGGCATGATTTTAGTTTTTAGTACCATACTGCAAATACACAAACTGCAGTGCTCTTAATGTTTTTACTTTACAATGCCAGAAAAGTGTAACACTAAAAGCAGAGAGGTGAGGGCAATCCTATTAAGCAGCTTAGGTAACTTTGGGCATCAGGCTAGGATGTAATTCAGCATGGCTATGTTAGGAAGCTATGATAGCTAATGAGACCGACAGAGAGAAATCTGGTGTGATTTAGAGCACCTAAATTCTGTGCCTGAAGTTAGACAGTTTGCCTACAACTCAAAATCATCACCTGAAGGAATTCAGAAATCCCTCAGCTGCTCCCTGGCTCTTTCTGTATACCAAAATCCAGCCTTGAAGGCAAGGAAATCTAAATAGCAATAGGTGAAAGACCAACCTCTCTGTCAGTACAGATGTTTCTCAGCTCTGAGACCCTGACTCCCCCTCTCCCTCCCATGGGGAGCCAGGGGAATTCATTATTACCTATTCTATTGCTTTTAGGGACAGAAGATATCAACAACATCCACCACAAATGTTTCTCTTTTCTGGAGTAATCCTCAAGAAGAGGAGTCACCCTTGCCAGTCTCTGGATCTGTATCTCCTGTTGACAGTCATTCTTCCAGCTCAAAACAAGTCACTTGAAGCCAAAGTGGTCCCCTCAGCTTCTCCCTCCTCTAGGAACCTCCTCAAGGAGGGAATCAGTTTAGAGTAGTCCACTGGCGGTTGAGATACACTGAAGTGAATAGCGAAGAGGGAGGAGTACAGAAAAGGAAGACTCAAAGTAGGCTAACTGAGACAGCAGAAGGCAAAATCACTTGGGGCTGAAAAAGTGCACATCATGGTATAAACTAAAAACGGGAATCTGAGAAGGAGAGAGACAGATAAAAGGGTGGAAGAAAAAAACAAAACAAAAGCACAACAAAGTCTGAGAGGTAAATTGAATAGAAATCCCAAAGCTTAACACTGTGCCAGTGTAGCTGGATGCCTGGGCTCCCTAGTGAGAGGGAAGAGGACCAAAGGGCATAGAAAGGGATGAGAAAGGTCAGGGAGGATTCTGTTCTAGCTTTGTATGACAGCTTCCATGGCTGCATAGGTTTTTAACAGAGTACAGCTTGTCCCTAGAAGGTCACAGTTAAATACTGCAGGGTCACTTTTTGGCACAAAATCTTTAACATCAAGTAATTCTAAAATGTGCTAAGGGAAGGTAAAAAGAGATTCCCCACTACAGTGTTTACATCACTAGAGCCTGATCACCTGGGTCAGGCATAAATGAGGGTGCTTGGGAATGGAGAAGAAAAGGAGAAACATTAGGAGAACTCTTTGGAACAGCATGCAGCCATAAAAACAGCACTTGCTCTTTGGCTGGCTAAAGACTTCCTTTTGGAGATGCTGTCTTTTCACATACATTGTATTTGCTCATCATTGCTCTCTCCCCTGTGATATCTGGTGTCATCACAACATACAGCATAGCCACAAAGCATCAGATGTATTTGGACAGCTGCCAGGATGTTTCATCCTCATTAGCCACCAAGATTAATTGAGAGATACACTGAGAAGTACCTACGGATATGAGTACTTGCATTTCCTCCCTTATGACTGCACAAAAAAGCACACAGGTTTCCAAAGGATATTCAAGTGTGCACTCAGTTTGCTTTCCTGCAGATCACATTGCCTGAGGCCCCCATGCTCGCTTCCCACTGTACCTTAGCAACACACAAGTGGCTCAGGAAAGGTGGAGGAGATATCTAGGAAGTTGATAACATGTTCAGACTATTTGTCAGTCTCTGGAGAATTCCTACTACTGCCTCTGTTTGCGAATTTCTCCATCCTTAGTTTATAAATGATTTAGCAAGAAGCATGTGAATACAATGGTGTACACTTCACTTTACTGTGGTGAAAACAAAGTATGACTCAGTGGGTAAAACATGTTGTGGAATTTGCTACAAAAACCATATTTGTTTTAACTGAATACCACAGTAAATATTCATGCAATTAAAAAAAATAAGATGGTTATTGTTCCAAGAAAAACTTCCCCAAGGACAGATAAAGTACAAATGCCAATCTTTCAGGAAAAAATAACTTCCCTTATTCATATGCATAATCCAGGAATCACTGTCCTTCAACTCCTTTTATCACCCTTTTCTTTTGAATTTTGCTACTAAGTGGCCTTCAAGAGGAGAAAACAGAGATAGAAATAAAAAAGCAAAGAAAGATAATCAAGCCCCTTATATTTTAGATCACTTTTTCAGATTTAATTTTTCCATTAGCATCTCAGACCTTCATTTTTGTGGTCAGGGTTCTCCCTAGAATCCAGACCCTTTTAAAAACTCCTCATCCATTCTTACCAAATTGAAAGTCATGGCATTAGCAGCAAACTGGGACCTGAACCTGTGGGATGTATCCTATGTGGCTGCACTACTCTGTCATTCAGGTTTCCCAGGCAGACATTGCACTTGAACACTGCCATTGGAGGGAGCTTTTTCCAACATTGCTACCCGGCATCTGAAGCAGATTCCAGCCACAACTCTGCCCAGCAGCATTGGCATGATACGGCCAAGACAGCGAGCACAGGTCACTGCCCACTGTTCCAGCTAGTGTACGGAAAGCTTCTCTACCACACAAGATACTAAGTTCATGAGCCCACAGAGTTCTCTTCAGTTCCCCCCGATACCCTGCCTCACTGAAAGAGGACCAAGGAAGGAAAAAAAGCAGCAAGGAAGCAAGAGAAAAAAGACAGGAGAAGGGAACAGTGTAAAGACAACAGAGTGCTCGAAATGCTGAGAATTTGTTGGTTTTCATAAACTTTCCACAGATATGTTAAATCACTACAGCTGGGGGTTAGCCACTATAATTGTCTTCTGCTAGCCCATGGGACTAACATGCTTCAGAGTTATGTGCCCCCAACAAACCATACAGCTACCTTAAATACCATCTGCAAGGACATCATAAAAATACACAAAGCAAAAAATTTGTAAACAAGGGTTAGTAGCACAGTGGTACAGTAGATTGTCAATAAAAACAATAAAAGTGTGGATACAGATTCGTCTACCTTGTGTGTAACATTATTGCCAGTTACAAGGGAGGGACTCTGTAAACTCATAATTCTGGAGTTTTGTTAATAAGCACAGAGCAACAGGTAAGTGACCCATCTATTTTCTCCAGTTCCGTGTTGGCTATTGGGATCAGCATGTGGTCCTTCAGTTTTTCAAATACCTGTTCAGGAAAGAAAATGGAAGAGCAACCATTACACTTTACACCTCTGCTTTCCCTTTCCTCTAAGGATTTACAGAATGAACAGGATTTACCAGCAGGGGCTAAGCCATCTCATCATCTGTAATCAACACTAACATTTACAGCGTACATGGCATTCTGGCTATGGGATTCACACACATCCATCCTGCAGTGAGGGGAACTGCTGCTACATCCACTTATGCAGAAGAAGCACCAGGGGCACAGGAGACAAAGTAATTAAATCAGTAGTGGAGACGAGAACAGAGGCCAGGCCTCCCACCTTTTGCCATCTGGTATTTCCATGACTGGATAACAACAACCCGTTCTGGAAAGCACCCGATTTCAATTCCTAGCGACTTCCCAGCAAGGTCAGGATGCTGGAGATCTCCCAGGCACCTCTCACCTTTGCACTCTCTGGGTACTCCTCAGGGGCTCGGTGCAGCAGGACATGACCTTTGCTGGGAATGTTTAAGTAGATGCAGTTAGCAGCAGCATCGTCGGGCACTGTCAGCTTGTCATAGCGGTGGTCACTCATCTGTTGCATGGTCTGCCAGAAGACACAAAACACAGCCATTTAGACCAAGCACATTAGCAGCCCTAAACAACTGGGAGAACACAGCCTTAAACAAAAAGCTTCACTGTGATTGCCAAGTCAGTCAAGGGCCATTTTACTATGCAGCAACTAAGAAGATCTTTTTTCATCTCCGCCCTTCAAGGAAGAATCTACTAACCCTAACTGAAATGAGCAGTAAAAAACCTTGTGAATGGTTCCTGCAAGCAGAAGGATTAAGCAGGGCATGCAGTAAGCATCCTCAAGGAATACACATTAGGTATGCAAAACTCCTGCACACATTGATGGACACTATAGGTACTCAGTACCTTAAAAAAATAAAGCAGCCATCATTCAGTACTTATAAAACTAGAGTGAATTAACACAAACAGGACAGGAACAGTTCCCAGCCTGGATATCAGCCCAGTCTTAATTTTTTCAAGGACCTCCTTTCTGCTTTCCAAGCAGTTACTCTTTCACTAAGCACCTGTGCTGGGGCGCGAGAAGGCACGTCTCCACTAATCCTCATTCCCAAGGGGACAACACAATAACCTCATCAGAACAGTAGAGCTGGTGGGTTTCAGAGGCTTAGTTTATAAATATAGGGCTCATACACAAATTTGGATCCTGGCTGAAGAGACAGAGACTCTCAGCAGATGAGAGGTATAAGAGACCATGTTTTGGATCAGGCTCAACTTTTTAACACAGATGGGAAGAGCCTTTTCACCATTGTACTGTTCCAACTTTACCCTGACAGAGGCTGAGACTAAGACAGATGTGAACAAAGCTCAGAGTTTCAGTCCTACTAAAAGGCTGAGCGAATGCTAGTGTTCCAGTTTCTCTCCTAGCCCTGCAATGTCACCACACATTGCAAAGATGCAAACAGGAAGAAAAGGAGAAAAGGCTTTTTATTTTTTTTCCTCTTTTTGGCTTAAAAATACACTGTTTTCCTAAAAATAAACTGTTATTCTGTTACCAAAATTTTTCAATTCCCTTCTCAGGGAAACCCCACAGATGTGCAACGCATAACAGAGAGCAGACTTCAATTTTAGGCACAGCTAAGTTAGCATTAACCCATTTGGAGGTCATTCATTTGTACTACTTCTCATTCATAAAAAATACTATATAGAACTGAACTATACTGAGGATCTACAATATACTGGAAAGCAACAAATCAACTCCAGCCTGCATACACCTACAGTAAGTAATTCCTTTATAGGTCTGGATACATTTTTCATGCTGTAGCCTGAGTCATCCACATCCCACGGAGATCATGAAACTCACAGTGAAGAATGCCAGGCATTCTTGGGGAAGCTTTATCAGATTGTCATTTCTTGCTCCTTCTGAAGTTAGGAAACTCTCCCAAGTTCCCAAGGTCACATCTACTTCCATAAAAGGTTAATAATGTGTTTTTCTGGGGAAAAAATCCATGCACCTTTACTTCACCGGATGCGTTTTTATTACTGTGTTTACCGTGGTTGGCTTTCCTAGTTAGCATTTTGTTTCAATTACGTTGCCAAGATGTACTTTATTATGCTTCCCTTGATGCTGCAGACATCTATCAGCAGGCGACATGCCTGCACCCAGTGTGACTCTTTCTCCCTGGTAATCAGGGCCAGCAGACTCATCCTCTACCTGCAGCTTCTCTTTTCTTCCCTACATAATCCTTTTAAGTCTTGATTAAGGAAACTTATTCACTAAATCTGCACTAAAATACATGTATCAGTAGAGGAAAAGGCACCCTGCCTGGATTTCCCTTAGCTCCCAAACACTTGAGTTTTCTCCTGTCCCTGTTGGAAACAGAATCCCAATACTGTAAGTTTTCTGTAGGAACAGCTCATTCCTCAGAAATACATTGTGAATCACTGTGAAACATTTCCATATGAAATTATGAACGAATTCTTAAGCAGAAGGTTATGAATACATCTCCCATTCTTTCACTTCCGCAAAACCCTGAAGTGAGAACACCAGCAGCAAGCAGAACTGAAGAGCAAGTGACAGGGCTCTAACTGTGCTGCAGGAACCAACTTTGGGGAGCCTGGGAGACAGTGCCAAGGGCATGTTAGAAGGGTTGCTTTCAAGAGTGAAAAGTGCAGAAGGGGTGGCTGAATTATTTCAGAAGCAAATGAGGAAAAACATGAGTGGTAAATTGAGGTGAAGCAGCACAGGAGTTTGAGTACACAGCTGCAGGAGTGGGAATGGCATCTCTGCTAGCTTGAACAACACCGCAAGAAAGCACTATTAGCAACTGGGGGTTTGACAATACAAGGTTATCCTCCTCCCTGGCTCTTAAGATGAGAGGAAAATGGCATTTGCAATCTTTAATTGCTGCTACAACTATGCCTACACGTTAAAGTGAAATTCCAAAAAGCACTGTGTTGAGAGGGTACCCAGGCAGTAACACCCCAAGCCTGCCCCACAGGCAACCTCTGGATGCAGCAGAAGGACACCAATATGGTGTCATTTT
Organism: Agapornis roseicollis; assembly: GCA_002631895.1. Classification (NCBI taxonomy): domain Eukaryota; kingdom Metazoa; phylum Chordata; class Aves; order Psittaciformes; family Psittacidae; genus Agapornis; species Agapornis roseicollis. The sequence goes on from NDXB01011251.1 coordinate 81,568, forward strand.
AAAGATCCATGGGGTTTCCTGTATTTCTAGTATGTAAAGTCACTGAGCACATGTACCTGGCCAGATAGGTCTCCAGGACAGAAAGAAAGATAAAAGCATTATCTTTAGTCCTTAGATTGCATGTTCTATCAGATACACCCAAAAAAGCATGGGTTTGGGGAAATGACAAGTTTACAAAGACTGCAGCACTCGGACAACGTGCCTGCGGAGTTCTGGCTTTCTGCCCACTAACACTGTACAACTGGCTACGTGAAGAGCCAGGCATTTCCAGCATGCCTAGTTTCTCTGGGAATTTTCTTCTGCCTGAAGAGGGTAATTCTCACTGCACATTCTCTTAGCCCTTAGTCATGCTTTCCTTGTGCTGAAGTCATTCACATAGCCTAAAATGCCTTTTCTATAGTTTTTTAGTGCATCCTCAGAAAACTGAGGTAATGGATAAGCTCAATAATCCTAAATATGAAGCAGCATTATGCATAAAGGAAAAATGTGTGTGCATTTAGGGCCTATTATCACTGACAGAGTTAAGATGACCACATGCACTTTTAAAACAGGCCAAGCCTAGTTACAGATTTTCCTTTTTCACGGAGAAGGACCCAGCCTGAGCCCTGCTGACACCCAGCACCTACACTGCTGCAGGACAGAGAGCAGCCATACCCACCACCACACCTGCAATGTGCCTTTAATCTCCAACACTCCATGAGCAAACCCAAGCATATAGTGAATATTCCTCTGCGAGCATGGCAATGCATACTGCACTTAAAAACACCCATATCAGTGACAGAGCTGAAACCAGGACACAGAGGAGCTGAAGCGCAGATTTTCAGGGCTTGACTTTGATTATCCCCTGGCCCCCAACATTTAAAAGAAAAATCAAACCTAAGCCCAATTCAAACGCATGTACCTTTACACCTACAACATCATTCCCTCACCAGCTTTCAGCTACCCTTTCCTAAATCCTTCAAGTCACAGTACTCTTCAAAGAAAACTATTCACTTAAAAATATTTGAGATATTCTTTTCATCCCATCCTTTCTCTTTCTTCCCAAACACATTAAAGTTTGGCCTGTTTTACACTGATGCTTATGTAGCATTTGTGCCTGGGGTACAGAAAATAGTGCTGGTTACCAAACCTGACATTTCTTTTAAATGCTTGCAGAACCTGGCAGAGCTTCCTTAGTGCTGCATAAATGGGGGTCTTCAGACCCATGTGAGAGGTTATGATATCCCACTTCTGAACCCTAAGACAAGGACTGGAAGTGGCCAAGATTTGGTATGTGGCTCTTTGGAACCCCAAGTTATTAGCTGTTATATAGAGTGATCCTAGCTACAGCTCACTTTTGAATCTGTGCAAGGTAGCTTCAGAGTTCAGACACACACTGTGCAAGGAAACGTTTCTTCTCTTTTTTTCCTGAACTTGCTCCTTGGATTTTCAGCTCCCCTGCTTCTTGCACTAGAGAAGACAGTGAGCAATTGATCCTCCGTTGCCTTTTCCACATCATTCCTTATTTTATAGGCACCTGTTATCCCATTAGCTGTTGCTTTTTCAGGTTCTAGTCATAGCTGCCTTAGATACCTGGAACAGCTTGCCTAAGGAGACTGTCTTCACTTGTTTCACTTTTCTGAGTCCTTCCAGGTCTACTCTACCTTTTTTTTTTGGAATGAAGCTACAGTGCATGCCAAGTACACACAACAGCCAACATGCAGATGCACCACAGCTTTAATTAGTGGCATAATGATGTTAGTCATTAAAGTTATATGTAACCATTCTATGATTTCAGTTTCAACTGAGCTGGCAATTTCAACAAGCCCAGCATCTTACTTCTGTAGTAATGACAAGTCAGAGAATATTATTTCATACGTGATGTTCACATTGTCATTCTCCCTGCCCCTGCTGCACATCGCTTTACACTTACCTACACTGAATTCCATTCATTGTTTTATTGCCCTGTCTCTGTCTATTAAGTTCCTTCCTCACTTCTTCATATTTGAAGAAACAATTGGCACTGAAGAAAGAAAGCAGCAGCATTAGGGTTCAACACAAGAAAGTGCAGGGCAGAGTGGGACTGGCAAGCTATGCCACAGCGCTACCTGCCTGGTGGAGGGACTCAGCCTGCCATACCAACCATGCTACTCAACAGCTTCTCAGAGTTTCCTTCAAGTGCAACAGTGCCAACAGTAACCATAAACAGTTGGCCAGCCTGACCAGAAGGGACAGAAGAGCAGAGCTGAAAAAGCCAGTGATCTTACTTGAATGTCAAGATCTATGAGGAGTGTCACCCCCAAAACACAGACAGGCAGGAGAGACAACAGTGTATAGACTCAGTAGGAAGGGGACAAGACAGCCACTTTGAGCAGCATAAATCACAGTGGAATTATCTAAAGCTTCTTGTCAGGTACTCAAAAGTCTACTAGAGACAGAGGATGGGATAGCACAGAGTCTGTGGATGCAAACTGCATTTGAGATCTATTTGAAACCAGCAATACCCAGTCTGCCATGGTCAATGTGCTAAATTTTTCAGCCCATACACGGCATTACTCTAATATCCACCTACCACCCACACTCTCAGCAGCTGGACTTCGGGCTTTTCCTCCCTACTGCACCCTCCCAGTCATGTTTTCCAGAATACAGAGCTCTTTAAGCAATGTCTCCCACCCTGCTCCTCGTCTTTTCCTGGCGCAGGACACCTTTTGCATCACCGCTGATGTGACGGGTCCCAAGTGCTATTCACGTGCATACCTGTGCTGCTCTGCCCCTCTGAACCACATTACATCATGTCCATGCTGTCACCTGCCTGCCAGCTCTGCCCAAAGAAACCACAAATGGAAACCAAATAGAAACCATAACCTGAGGAGGGGAAAAGGAAGTGGCTTACATGTGCTGTTGCGTTCAGTCAAGAAAGCGAGAGGACGAACATCCTGTCTTTTGGAACAGGAACCCAGGGAGAGAATAGTCACAGGAAAATAAAGCAGCAAAGGAATAGAAACATGAGTCCCCATTTACGCAAATCAAATGACATCTTCTCAAGTCAGCCTCTGATCCAGCTCCTGTGGCTGACAGCCTTATTGGTGAATGACAAATATGTATTGAAAGGGATGTTTTCCTTGCCCTTTGAAAAGGAAAATAAACCAAAATAGATTAATCCAACAGCCTCTCTTCTGTATATACTTTTGATTCTGTATCTTCCAAAAGACTAACTTCTGCATATATACAACTGAACAGCACTGACACTCACAGTGTGTTTATTATAACATCTGACTTTTAATCAAAAGAACTTCTAATTAAAAGAAAATCACAACCAGTTGCCTTTTTAAAGTAGAAGGTCATCTGGTACTCAGTTAAGACCTGTGTCCTCTGAGATGCTGTACACTCCGGATTAATCAAGTAATGGAAAACCAGGAGGAGCTAAAAGGAAAATGCACAGAATTTCTATGTTTTCCTATTGTAATGCTGAGAACAGCAAATTCACAGTTTTTAAATTTGGGGGCAAGTTGTCAATTGTTCTCTGGATTTCACTACCCTTTCTTTGTTGCTGCATTACAGGAAAGCCATCATTCATCTGCACTTGCTGCTAATTCCCTATCTGATGTCATCCTCTTTGGGTTATTAATATTAGTAATCATTTCCACAGCAACCCATTGTGATATCGTAAACAGAGGATTATGACTTCATGTGGGGAATAAGCAGAAGCACAAATGATGAATTTTCAAGGAAGAAGAGATAATGTTTTCATGTAAACTTGTGTATTACTAGAAAACACAGACACTACACAGACAATAGGAAGAGCAGATTTAGCTGAGCCTTTCCATGCTGCCTGAAGGTACAGGCTGCTTTCTAAGAATACCAGATAGTTGCAGGTTTCCCTTTGGTGCCCCTTCTGAAGGCAGTTCTGTGGCAGAGCTGGGAACCCCTCAGCTTTATGCAGGCACTATAGCTCTCATGCAGGGGAACAGTACTCAGCGTTTTAAAGCTGGCACACTGCAGAGACTTCAGTCATACAAAATGGAACAAGAACAAAAGGCATTTAATCACAGAAATGGGGGCAACTGCCAATACTAGAATAACTCCTAACACCCAAGTCTTTAAAAGCACTGCTCTGATCAGAGCTTTGGATACAGACCAAGGGTCTAGTTGTGCAAGAGACTCCTTTCTGTTTTATCCTTATGATGTGGTTTCGATAAACCTCCCCTGACCTCTGTCAGAACAGCTGCATTTGCAATAGCATCCTTTAGGGAATAATTTAGGGGATGAATGAACAGCTCCACTCTGAACAGAAGATATTGAATGAGAGAGTTAAGAACAAGTCAGTCCAACCTTTTATCAAAAGCGGATGAAGGGGGTGGGTGTATTCACTGAGGTCATGGTACTGCACTACTGCACATATTCCAATACACTCCTGTCCACAATGGAATCCCGTTGACTAATGAGGTTGGAGCCTGGGTTACCAAGGACAAGCTCGGAAGTGCAGATGTCACCACTGCTCCAGAGGACATGAGGAATTACAGACTTAGCTGCATTACCTGCTCTGCCTTGAACTTGCATGGCAATACAACTCAGCCCTGACATCTGCCACAGCCATGCTGCCTCTGCACTCAGCATGTGTTCTTCTGAAACCCCAGATGTTTCAAATGCAACTCCATTATTCCAGATCCCAGAGGGAATCTCACAGACACAGCTGGCCACAGGGATTAAGCTCAGGCCATATTGTGGCATGACTGCTCTCCTTGTTGCAGCCCTCACTCCTAGGCACCATGCTGGATTTCTTACCTTCCTTCCAGGTCCTCTGTTCCTTTCTGAGATCCATCAGCAAATACCAGGCATCTGGCATTACCTCAGAGTAATGGGCTCACATCAAGGCTTTCTCTACCAGTCCCATGGGAAGACCCTGTTGTTAATGCTTTGGAAAGTGCCCAACATTAGAGCGTGTTCAATGGGTGAGAACACAACTTCGTTAGCAGCCACTTGCTACAAATACAGTATGTACTGCTTGCAACAGCATGGTTGAGTTTGGCAAAGCTGGGAACCTATGTAGCCTTCAGATCCTTTGGGATTGTTATCAAGTTATCCAAAGGGTGACATAGAATGGTTTGAACATAGACAAAGGTGCACAAACCAAGGACTGTGACAACCATCATCTGCTTCTGTACAAATCTTCACTTGTCACAGAAAGTAGAGGGGATCTGTGGTCTGTACAGCCAACACAGATACCAAAGGACAGAAACACAGCTTTTCAGAATTTAGTATAGAGGGACATATAGCAACAGATGCTATGTCACAGTTCCCATTGTCATCTTGTCTAGCACTTGCCTTTGCTGCTGGAACCTGAACTGGATTACACCCTGGGCCAGTTCCTGCTCTTCTGTTGTCACAGCAAGACCCTAGGGCTGTGTCCCTCATTGTGGTAAGAGCCGTGCAGATCATTCTCCTGCAGTGTTGCCCCATCACCATCCTACACTGGGGCAAACACTGTCACAACCCAAATTCATCCTCGCTCACGGTAAAGGTCAGTGATTCCAACACTGCAGGATCAGAGCCCAAATCTGACATGCTTGGAGGAAATCCTGGCCTCACTGGAGTAACAGAGAAATCCCAGGCTTTACCGGCTCAACAGCCATGGCTAATGTTCAACTGTGGAATTGCACATATGGAATTATGAACAGGTTTGACTACAAAAAGGAATTAAATGTATGCTGAAAACAGCAGAGGGAAGTTAAAATTTCAGCTGTAATAACCACTACAGGCCCTGGTACTTTCTGCAGTTCATTTGTCTCTCTCTTTTACTCAGTTTCCTCAAGTGCCACTTTTAGGCTGCAGCCCAAATAAATATTCTATATTTGCCAGGGCCTGAAGAGGATTTTGCAGTTAACATGTCACTTCTGATTTATTATCTGCTTCTAGCATGTGCTTTATAATCCTAAACTCTGTGCACTCATTTCCTAGCTCACTTGCAGTGCTTTACATTACACACACCACACTAAACTCATGATCAATTGCACTCTGCCATATGTGAGCACCAGATGCAATTTCTTCTTCTGTTTTTAAAGTATAGTAAGGACACGAGTTGCACCAGTAAGAACAATGAAGGAAAATTTCTCTTTCAAACAAGACTGTTGGTAGGAAGACAAATTCTATTTTAAATAAGAAATGTTAGCATAACATGATGTAGCAGTTCACTTGCTGCCTAACAAGACACTCTATAGAATGAAAACAACTCAACCAGAGATAGTTAAAGACAGCTTAATCATCTTGCTTGTATGACTGCATTTCCAGACATGAAAAATGGCAACAACAAAGAGAGGTTTAAAATAACAAGCTATCACAATAAAGAAGTGACATGCTGGGCCATGCCAGACAAGTGACCCAGTGGAAGGTCAGGGGACCGTACTGCCACACAGACTGCAATGGGTAATGAGAGGAACAGCTGACAGCACTGCTATAGCTCAGCTGCCCCACTATAATGCAGGGAGCAGTTTTTAATTCCCAGTATCAGAGTCTTCCAGAGATCCTCTTGCAATTGCATTCCCACAGGGCTGCAAGAAGCTGATTACCAACTGACATTTTTTTCTTCAGAGGCAAGTGAACAAATACAAAGAAATCACTGAGGTCATAAAGCAAGAATTCAGATGTTAGAGAATGCTCCTGATCAGCAGCACTGCCAATGCCATCGTTTCCAAGATGGATGCTCTAGCTACTTGTTTTCCAGTAATTTCTCTGAAGAGATTTAGACTGGAGGAACAGCTCGAGGCTCCCCAGGATGAGAGCAGAGTTGGATCCAATACACTGAGCAAGAAACACACTCTGGGTAGCTTCATATGTGTCTCTGAGTGTGACATGGTTGCCCGATGTAACCTGCTAGCTCACTAGGAGAAGGACATATGCTGTGGCACAACACTGCTGTTCCAGGCCAGAGTCCCTAAGCTCAACTGGTGTGACCTCAAATGGCGTGGTCCCTAACCTCAAATGGTGTGAGCAAACATGACATAAACATGCTGCTGAATGTCTGATGCAGAGAAACACACTGAAAACTGACATAGTTAATCTCTTTTTGAAAGATACCCACCAACAACTGAAGGCTGCTAGGTTATCTTGTTCATTACCATCTTAAAAATGTATCTGCATTTTACTATACCTTGGCTAATGCTGGTGTTTACTTGACACTTAGTTACCACCAACATTTAATCAGCTTATTCAAAATATATTCTTGGCTATGATAGCTGAATTGATGCACTGCAACAGCAAGCAGAGCTGTGCAAAAGGCTTTAATCAAACTGATGAGTTCTCAGATTAGTCCTGGCTCAAGTTCAAATTGCAGCTCTGAGCAACCAGTACTTGAATTCTGCTCATGTTTATAAACATTCTGTACAAGTGTAGGGCTGTCTGGATATCTGCAAAGTTCATCAGGCTGCTGCTCACAACGCGCTTAGAGTTTGAGACTGAATATTTGGGACTGTACATACTTCACAGGGAAAGATGAAGGACGCTTTCCATCCCAGACTAAATCAATCGAACAGCATCAGTAACATCAGACTTCTACAACCAAAACTATTTGTCATTTCTTAGGGAAGACGACATGGGTGATAAGCTGGGAATGTGCTCCCAGAACTTCATGTAGTGATTTCTAATAAGAGAGTGACTTTGACAGCTTGTTCAAATGAATGAGCAAAATTAAAGCCACTCCAACCTGGGAAGTCAAAGGACCATCCTCTTGTTTAAGAGCTCAGGCAGCACAATCAGGCTGCTATCCTGATTTACCATTTACTGCTGCCAGGCTGCAAGTCTAAGCCAGCTGGGAATACACTTTCCTGGCCTCCATAATTCAAACCATCTCCAGTAAGGGAGATGGAGATTTGAAATGTTGGGTTTGTCATAGCTGGGGACTGAAACATTTTAAATAATAAACTGTCATCAGATTAAAAAAAAATAGATAAAAGAAACAAAAAAAACCCCAACTTTGCTGCTGAGCTCTAATAGTAAAAATGATGCTGGTGGGAAATGAAAAATCCTAGGATTATACCCATGAGGAAAATGTGCAAGCTCTGAAAAGCAAATGTGCAATGAATTATCACAGCATGGCAGTAAGGACAAGAAGTCTCCTGGGCCTCCATCTTGCAAATATTTAAGGATGTTTCATAGTAATAAATATCACTAGCTTACTGAAGCTGAGGAGATGTACAAGACATGCCGGATGGCCTCCTAAACTCTTTGGAGGCCAGGGATGTTGCTTTCAGAGTTACATATTATTTCTGCTGTAAATGCTCTGCCTGGCACAGATTCAGTTCAGTAGCCCTGGGCACTGACAGCACTGCTGCTCTAAATTCACACTTTAGATTCAGGGCAAGAGATGCAAGTCCAGTTGCATAAGCTGCATTTAAACTGAGCGGATTTCAGAGGCTTTTTCACTAGTACAGCAGAGCTATCTCCACCACTCCTCATTTATTACAAGGGACGCAAAGCTGGCTTCCTTCATGAGTTAGCAATCATGTTGTGTCATGGAGGCTTCTGCACAGCCAAAGAGCAAAGCTTGAACTTAGGTTCTTTTTTGGCAAAAGAATCAGCATAATGATCAGCTGAAAACTTAGGACTTGCTGCCACCACCTTAAAGTAAATTTTGGTTTAACTTTTCAAGGCAAGTCCTGAGAAAAATGCGTAAGGCAGCAGTAATGCTTTCAGACATGCTCTGGCTTACCTGCATCTCCAACCCAAGTGGGCAGTACAGTAGGTCCTAATGTACCAAGAGGGACAAACTCTCTCTAGCTTCACTTCAGGTAAATCTCAGTTGCACTTTGCTGGTTTGGTGCCCCAGCCAAAGTTTCTGCTGCAAAGCACTAGTGCCTGCATCTGCACTACGATGCAGGAGCAGAGATGCTGATCTCTCAGGTAAGCTGTCTCATTGCCTATATTCCTAATGAGATTCACAGCTTCAGGTGTCTCTGCACCCATATCTCTAAAAAAGCTTAATTTGGTCAATTTGCTCAGAACACACCCAACAGGCAGGAAAGCCACTGAGCCCAGTGCAAACCACAACAGCAATAAACATTTCTCACTGGGGATGGTGGTGTTAGTACAGTGTTGACCTGCTACACGATGGATTATTGGTTTCCAAGCCAGACTCATGAGGCCTCTTAGTGTCACGGTTCAAACCCGCACCTCCCACTCTAGACGGAAACATTCAGAGACTCAAATTATTGGTCAGGCTGCGATAAGACTACACTTCTTTCTGTTGAAGCCAAGCTGTTATGAGACCCTCTTAGGACCAGAGAAGAAAATGCATGACCAGGAAGGAACTTAACTTTGCAGCCAAGTGATGGAGGAAGGAGGAATGGGGAGTCTTGGATGCTGGTCTCTGCAGCTGGAGTTACTTCCTGATTTTTTTCCAGGAAGTCCACACTGCAAAATGCATTCAGAGGTCATCTTCACAACAGGGATCAGACCCTTCTCCCTCCTTCTTCATGCCAAAACTTTCACTTTCCCTCTGGCAATTTCAAAAGCCACATGGCAACATCTGAAGTAAATATCAACACCACTCGGATATTTCCTTCCTCCCTCCAATCACCAAATTATCACCTTTTTAGTCAGCAAACCTGTAATAAGTAATAAAGTAATAACCTATACAATCCATTTATTTCCTGACAATAGCTAAAGGTAAATTAACGTCACTGTTCTCTTGCCCACTGTAAACATTCTTTATGGTTTGCACATGAGAGACCCTGGGATGTACTGATTTCCTCATTCACTGATCTAAATCTATTTTAAAATTCAGTATCCTTGAGCTGAGATTAAAAAGAAAAGAACCCAACAAGTTTGTTGTTCTCATATGCCATACCTTAAGGGCTTTCTGTGCAGCTTCACTTGATCCAATAGCAATCAAGTTTGGTCCAGCCATGCTGCAAAAGCTCTTCAGATGCAAAGAATCATGAACAGGGACTGTGGAGACAGCATAATCCTGTGTGGAAGGAAAGAATGGTTGCTGTACATGTTTTTAAATTGTCCTAGGCCCATCATTGTATTGAGACATTCCATGATTAATTTTACTCTCTGCAAATTAACAATAGCCACATATCCCAGGGCAGTGTCAACTGCTTAAGTAAGAGATACCCCTCTGGACCAGCTTGCCTTGTCTGGTGCAATGAAGTAAAACCCAGAACATGTTTAAAAGATTACTGTTGTTACAACTGCAAAGAAATACATTAAAAAGCATAATTAAACAGTACACATGTAAAATCTGTCCAGGGATCAGCAATAAGAACACGTTGGCAATACATGAAAACACTAAGAACATGAATGTTGATAACAGCCCCCACTATCCAAGTTACTCTTATGCGGTAATCTCACTTTTCATACACAACTTCAGCATCTCTAACTTTACAGGAGGCTCAGACCTGCTCAATAACTTGTACTTTTCTGTAAGTCCTAAATAAAGCACTTGAGTCTGACAAGCATCTTGGCCAGTACAAATTTACATTTGTTCAGTGGATGATAGCTTATATTTCCCCTGGCATGAATGAATCTACAAACCTTAAATGTGTCAGCCAGAATTTCTGCACCACGTTGATTTGTCCGCCTGGAAAGACCCACAAAAAATTCTCTGCCTGGAATGAACAAATGAAGGGTAAAACAATTACAGCACTTTTTTAAAGCCACCCCCATCCCCCCCCCCAAAAAAAAAAAATCACATCAGCCCCTGCATCAGAGCACACCCGCTTTAAAAGCAGTCCAGCTTTAGAGACTTTCTGAAGCAATCTTTCATGGATTGTCATTTTCCATCTTTCTCTTCTCCAGTTGAATAGCACAACTGAAAATTCAGCGTAGAAGAATGCAACCTGCAATTCCGAGCTGATAATTTAAAGCAATTATCTTTTTCCAGAAGACACATTTCACCAAAAGCATAAATAGCTTCCTCTTCAACAGTCATTGAGTCAGGAAAGAGAACAGCTGGGCTGGATTAGTACAGCACTGATTGACCATTTCTCTCTCCCTCCGAGATTTCCTCTGGTCTCAAAGGCAGCTCTGCAGCCACCAGCATCCTCCAGCTCCAAAGAAAATCAGTGCTGGATCTGCACTGTTTCAGAAAGGCCTCCCTTCCTGGCCTGCCTCTTTTGAGACCCTTCTTTCCCCTTGGTTAACTAAGACAAGCAGCTAGTCTGCTGTGATGCTGATCAAAACGAACAGGCTCATTCAGCACAGGTGGGGAGCAAGCGTATGTGCAACCAATGTGAGAAAATGCCTAATGGGTTTAATGACACAAAAAACACAGGCAGTATCTTCATCTTTGAAGGCAACCATGCATATAAGTTGTCTATCAAATGACATCTGGCAGGCAACTCCACCGCTTTCTCCAGAAACTGAAAATGCATTTTTCACATTTGATTCATTTACCTAGTGACAATTGTCTGCACCAAGCTTCTACAAGCCCTGAAAATGAGCCTGGTGAACTTGGCTGCTTGTAATAAAGAATATGAAACAACTGCAGCCAGTTGACTACTGAAACCATTTTCCTTATTGGTACTTTACAAGCTAAAGTGAAATTTGTATGCGCAGTGCTGCTCTTTGTACTGTGTGTACTGCTACTTCATTTATTCAGGCATTAGGCAGGACATTAAGGGTTGCATTGAAAATTCATCTCTGCTGCCTTCATGGCATGTAGTAAACAACTGATTTAACAAATCACACAAATGACATTTTACAATGCAGACAACAGAGTACATATCATCTTCAAGGCAGTTGGAATAGGTAAGCAGCAAACTCACTACCACTATACCTGTAAATAAGACATCTCCACCATCCAAGGTAGCATTTTCATCCACCATCTCTACTATATTCAGGTTGAGACTTTCTAGTGCTCTCTTCATGGATTCAACCTGTTTAAAAGAAAGTTTAGATATATTGCATCATTGAAAAACTTTTTTAAAAAAAACCAAACCAGAAATACATATCATTAATAAGAAATAAAGTCCTTTAAGTTAGCAAGATGGATGGCGGGGTCCTTTGTGTTCCTGCCCATTGCAGTTCCCCAGCTTTCACCAGAGGCCTTCATGGTCTGGATGGGATGGGGTACCAGGCAGTTAGTCTGATCTGCTCCCTGGAGGTTTCTCTTTCTCTCTATCACATCCTTGTTCTCCAGCTACTTTACAGAAAAAGCCTTGGACACACTGTTAAAGTAGGTGCTTCAGTTTAAAATTGAATGGGACAAAGGCAGGTTGTTGTGCAACCTGGAGAACACTGATGCATTAACGCTGCAGTGCAGAACTGTATCCAGGAGCTTCCCGAGACCAAGGGACTCATCCTCCCCATGCAAAATCCCATTTAATGCTTTGGCACAGAGACTGGAGTGAGCCTGCAGCATGCCCTTTACAATTATTAATACTTCTTTTTGCTCCTCTTTCACTTGATGCTAAAATTACTTCAGGCTGAAACATGACACTCAGAAGTCTCCAGGCTCAATAGTGACGCTTCATCTTTCTTAATCTTGTTGCTCCTTCTCCACTGTTCTTTAAAATTAGGCTTATAGAGAAGACTAGACCCAAGTAGGATTTTAAAAATAGATAGGAAACAGCTGAATTAATATTGGAGAACTGACTGTTGTACAAATACAGCAATGTTTTATAACACCCATGTACTGATAGCACAAAGCTTTCTTTTGCCTGTGAAGCCCAGTGGCTTTCACTGTCCAAGTGCTATGTGCTTAAGAGCCATAAGACCCCAAAAAAGAAAACAATTGTTTAATATTGAGAAAAAGCATTAAGACGTTATATAAGGTTCCCAATCCAAGAACACACAGACTTGCTGTTTTGTGCAGACATGAAGCAGGCAAGCAAACTCATGTCTGGGACAACCCGATACAGAAGTACACCAGCCACAAACAGTCGGAATAAATAAATAACTCATCTGATGAGTATGTTTAAGGCAGAAGGCCAAACCACAGGAGAAAACAGTGACACCCAGCCTCTTGTGTGGTCACCTATCTCCAGTTAATTCACCCCCCTCCAGCAGGTTCCAAAACCAGAACACCAAGAAGAGAAAGCCCTTTCAGAAGATGTGCTGCTGATCAGATGCTGTCAGCAGGATCGGTTTGGGCTGGAAAAGGAAGCCAAGCCAGTGGCTGCCCTTGCTGAGCACCAACTCCCCATGCTGCTTCTGTCTTCCTCTCCAATACCATGTTCACACCAGCCAGGAGCAACAACACTGCTGCGGATGATACAGAGGAGTACCCCTCTTGCTTTCTGTGGAGACAGCCAAAAGCAAAAGCTTCTCTGGAACACAGAACAACATCTGAGATGGCAGAGGTGTAAAACCGAGGAAGCCTGCAGGGAAGACATGAAAGTGCCTTGTTCTGCAAAGCTCTTTACAGACCTAATGGGCCCAGGAGCTGTGCAACAAGCACTGCAAGCAAGATAAACACTGGCTGGAAAATCTGTGTCTGTTAATGGCCTAATAAACTTAATGATCAGAAGGCAGCAAATTACTGTGAGGAGAAAAGCAGCATCTCAGCTACGGATGAGAGGCTGGGGGTACAAAAACCCAAAGGTAAATCTACCCATGACCAGAGCAAACAAGCATCAGCCACTAAGGTGGGTGCAGGATCCCTCTAGCAGGTGGAAAACCAACTTTTTACCTGAGCATTGCAACCGTGCAAAATGCTTGCACTGTTGGAGAAGCAGCTCCAACACAGCCAGGAAAGGCACCGCAGAGCCTCCCAAGAGACACAGGCAGGGAAGCAGCAGCACTTCACATCCCCAGGCCAGAATGGCCAATTAATAACACGTGCACTAGAGTACCAATTAAGCAAAGTGCCTAACTAATGACAGTAGTGGAAGGTAAATGCTGACTTTGGATTTGTGATTCGAGTCATATGGATGTTTTAATTACCAGCTGCTGAGTACCATTTAACCACCATGCTATGGCAGAGATGCCTCAAATTGTTTCTTTATTTAATTTACAGGGCTTGATGCAGCTGTAGCACAGCCATTAAGGAAAGTTATCAGAACTAAAAGTTGTCCACAGAAAACTAGTTTAATTTACTTTGTGATTGTTCCAGGCTTTGAAGATATTTATAAGATGCTCAAAATGCTTTCCCCCAACAGTTGAGCTCATTCTAGCTTATGAAACCAAATTTAAGTAAATAAAATGACTGCCATATAAATAGCTGCATCTTTTTTCCATGATGGGTGTTAATGGCTTCAAGTCTACAGTTCAGTGTTTCACAGGGTTTATAAGCAGCCAGTAGAAATTCCTGGAGTTTTAATTCAAAAGTGCTGTTCACACGTCTAGTGACATATGCTAGGAATATCTTTCAATATCCTCCGCTTGTGTAAAATAGAAGTCCCAAGTTCCTGTTTGGTTTCTGTAGGCAACATCAGGAACTTTATTCAGTAGAAGCAGAAATGAAAAACGGACCAGTCTGAAATGAGGATGAGCAGAAGGAAGACTTGATACTATTAAAAGGCAACTAGAAAAAAAACCAACTTGCAAATTCATGATCCAACAAAACCAGAAATGCACAGTCCATCTGCTTTTGCATATAGCAGAGTTTCCTGCGTGGGGATAGCAGTCTTGCATTACCTCCATCACATCATCTTTAAAGCCATCCTGCAGCAGTCCTGAGCAGGGTCTCCAACATAACACATCCACGGTACATGTCTGACAGATGACCACCTTGGAAACAGTGTACTATGTCATTCAGAGTTTGGGTTAGTATATGGTAAAGTCCACACAAATAGCTTGAGCCTATACCTATCGTTGGTAAAAGAAAATAGAGAGCTTGGCTCTCTCTTTAAGCCTTCTCACATCAGAAGGATTGTGCCATTTTCCAGTAGAGCTCCTACCCCAGAGGGAAAACAAGATAGAATCTTTAGCTAAGGAAGGAGAAGTGATTGTTATCCTCAAGCAGGAAGTTAAAAATAGGGATGCGGCAACAGCATTTGATTTTGATAAAGCCCTTTCCCTGCCTCACATTATCCTCCCCAAACAATCTCTTTCTGAAGGATAGTCTGATGAAATTCTATAAAGAAAGCAAGACTGATTCACAGCGCAAGCTTTGATGTATGAACAAATAACCACCTCTTTCCTTTTTTTCTTCCCCAGGACAGAAATGAAAAAAGGTAGATGGAGAAAAATCCTCTATGAAGCCACAGTTACCCAGGAGACACCAGTAAAACAGACAAAGCATTTGGACATGACCTGGTCACAAGCATATTCACTATGAAGAAGACTTACTGCTTGCTTTATTTCATAAGCAGCCAAGAGGAAAAGTCACCTTCCCTTGCTTTATCTCTTTTATTTGAAAACTAAAATCCCAGGTAGTCACCATTGTAGCACACAAAGAAAACACTCATCAGTATCCTTTTAAGACTTCTGTATCATATTATCTCAGGTCAGCTTAAGGTTTGTAACACGATATTGGGTTTTATTGTACATATACCCATTAGTACAGCAGTTGAGTGTTAAAGCTTGTATGCTTTGTGTACTGATATTTTTTCTAATAAGCACATTCCTGGTGTGAGATGGGATGTGTCTAATCCATAGCAAAGCTCATTGAGAGACAATGGGCTCCAGCCAGCTCAGCTCTGTTTCAAGGAAAGAGGACAATAACTATGTTTGACATTTATAAGAATCTAATTTCCTCATGCTTTAAAAATGGAGCTCATTAGCCTCCGGACTGGTGCCTTCCACCAATTACTGTAACTGATGTGCAGGAGTTTTTCCTTCTCTATATTAGCATTTGATGCACTCTAAATGGAGGCTGCTTCCTAAATTATTTACTTGCCTTCTGTGTACTAACTGTGTTATGGGATTTACGTTATTGACAGTAAGAATGAAATTATCTTTTCAAAAGACAATGGAAACAAGGAAATAAGAAAATGATTTATATGAACCAAAAGCAGGGCAGCTTTTCCCCTGAGGTGCCAGGAGTGGGCAGACTTAATATATGCAGAAGTTAAGACTATGATATCTCTGAGGTGACTATTTCTGGAGCCATTAGCTCCGAGTTCACAAAGTGCCACTGTCAATATATAATGCATTTTTCAGCAAGGCTCAAAGTGAAGGCTATAAATAGAGATGGACAAATTTGGAGCCAGGAAAGGATAGACTTCAGTTTTGCAAAACCAGATACCAGTGTTGGTCATGATCCAGGTTCTTGTCTGAATGTGCTCCATTTGGGGATGAGAAAAATCTGTCTCCTCTTGATGATAAGCATTGCCCTTCTGGGCTTCCAGAGGCTTCAATGAAAATAAAGCAGCACTGTAACAGTTTTGAGAAGAAAAACCCACTACTAGTTATTTTCTTGCTTTAAGTAGGTCAGATACACACCCTAGTGTATATTGATCTCGGAAACTTGTGGGATGTGGGTTATGGCAGAGTTTTCAACTCTGGCTCCCAGTGTTGATACCAGAAAGGGCCCTGGCTTTAAAAAGGTCAGCAGGAACACAGTGGAAGAACAAGATGCTCCAATACTGCTGTTCAAAGCAGATCACACTGTAGGAGTGTGTTAAGGGCAAGACAAGTAAGGTCAGCTCTGTCACACAAACAGCCACCAGCACAGCCTGGTGAGGACACCCCATTCTTGTATTCCCACCCCTGCAGCTGACAGACCATGGTTTGCTTTGGCAATAGGTCCCCTGTTCCAGCCACACAGGGCCTTTGTGTCAGGTGAAGACTGGTAGCAGCCTGGCCCTGAAGAGAATGGCCAACTGCTCAGTTTAGTGCTCCTGGATACAGGTGGACATGCTGCTCCCAAGGCACCCAGATTGCATCCATACTGCTCAGTTCAGAGTGATCCGATGACTTCAAACTAAGCTGTGCATGACAACATGCGGAAAACTGTTTATCGTAACATATATAAAACCCTTTCTGGGACTTTCAGTTTATCCTACCCTGTCCCTCTCTGCCAACACAGAGTTCCAAGGCCAGGTCCTCAGCCAACTGGTGGGGCAGTTGCTCTGTAGCATCAGCCAGTGGCTGTGCCAGAGTACCAGCATACAGCCAGCACCACACTCCTCTGGCAGATGTGGTTCTCCTTCCAATCTGCTCAGACAGATGTGCCATCCAGTGTGCATGCAGCATGGCTTATCCTCAACCATTTTTCATCAAAGGAGGCCACAGGAGGACTGACAAACAACACTGAGATCCTCCCATGCCACATTTTCAAGCTGAAGTTAACTTGTTAGTTGCTCCTGATACACAGATCCCATGTGTACATTTTCAGGTTGCAACTCTGAGACAGTTTCATCTCTTAGGCAAAGCTTATACCAAGCAGGCACTGCTTTTGGCAAAGTTTGGGTAGTTTATGAACCGTGGTGTTCAGAAAGGGACACATGGATAATTACCCCACTTGTTATTGCCCACACACTGCTAGTTATGGATCCAAATCCACTTCCTGCCCTACTATTGAAACTGTTGCAACTTGTGTGCCTAGAGCTGATGTGCTTAAGGACAAATGTTCACTGCCCTGAGAACAATCCAAGATCATGGCATGGACAGCAACACTAGGGATTAATGGGGAAGGGGAACCATGGGAAAAGCTGACCAGAGGCAGCACAGAGAGGGACTGGCACACAGAGGAGGAGCAGAAAGTGGCATGTGGTGTCCAGAGCTTGTCCCAGAAAAGCTTTTCTGCCATGCAGGAGCCTGGCAGGTCTCAGATCATCTCCTCTTCCAAGTCCACGCACTTAAACTATTACAATTAAACTGAATGTCCTTGGAGCATATTGTGTTCTAATAGCTAAACAGAACCAAAGTACATGAGAACAACTTTATATGGCTCACCAGCAGTAAACCGTGCCTGGGTTACCCCTTCTCTTCCATCACTTAGCCTTTGAAATATAGGGATGCTGTTTCCCACAAAACAGGAGCCAGCAACCTGCTCACTTGCTGCAAAAAGTTGGGCTGAAATTTCAACCCATAGCAAGTTGAAATCATTTCAATTGGGCATAAAAAAAGAAAAAGGGATGCTTAAAAGGATGGAGATTGAAAGTAGAAAAGAAGGCTCACTAAGATCCACTAAGCATAAAATCAGGTTAGTGGAAAAGTTCAAGCGGCATGAATGCATCATTACAGAAGAACAGTGGAGATTTTGCCGGATAAAGACGATGACATGAAATTCAAGTCGTACGCAGGCATGCTGAGAAAGTAATGCTCTAAATACTTTCTGCTTACAATTACAAAATGATCAATTGTTAAGTGTTGGACAGAGAAAAATATTCCATTCTGCCTGGACATGCACAGCAGGCCAAGAATGCACCTGGATAAGCCAAGCATTCATTGTCTCCCAGACACTCAATATCCCATAATACCGCCAGCGGCTGCCAGCTCCTTGTCCACCCTTGACCACACGCCATGTGCCCCATTTCACAGCTGAAAAGTATTTAAAATTCATGAAGCCTGCTGAAAGCTCGACTGTCACATTCTGCTCATTCCACAGGGTATGGGAAAACCGCGCAGAAGGGACATTTCAACCAGGGCTATTATGGCTCTTGAATAACCAATATTCCATTAAATTGCTAATAAACCCACTTGAAGATAAGTTGATCACAATCAAACCATACAGTAGCATTCCTTTCCTTTAACACCAAGTTGTCAGGTTTCACTCTGTACTGTACTACTGTTTCTGTGCCGTTTGTTCGTGCCTTGACACAGGGCATTCAAGATACTCACTTTGTCCCCAGTAATCTAAATGCCCTATTCTAAAGAGGCTGAAAGATCTTTGGCAAGGATAATACTCTGCTTATTTTAAGGTAGGGGACCCTTTTCAAAGGGAAATCTATGCTAAAGAAGTGAAAAATAATTATACCTCAAACAGGATATTTGGAGTTTTGTGACTTCTTGAACAGAATGCTTAGAATTTGAACATGGTGGTAATTCACACGAGCACTCTCTGCTTCCCTAGCACCCAGTCAAGCTTGAGCTGGTCTGAATTTTTCACTTGAGTTTGCAGTTCAGCAACTCATTTCCTTCTCCCCCCACCAAATCTTAGTTTTATCAACCAAAATAAATAAATAAATATATACATATATAAAACTTCTGGAAAAAACCTTCAAGAGCGTTTGTTTTGTATTAAAATGGATTTTGTTCAGTTCCTCACAGTTAATTGTCAAGCTGCTGGTATGCCTCCGGCTGCCTTCTGATCTTGCTGTGTGCACGTCATTGTGCCAAGAGGACTCCACATTTTGTAATTTCTAATACTGAAAAGCATGTCAGTCTCCTTTTTGAAAGGGGATTTGAAAGCTTTAATCTTATATTAAACTAACCCGATACTGCTGAAAATCATCTCCCACCCAGCTCCATCCCAGCATGGAACCATCAGCATCACCCAGCTCTGAACTCTTCCCACCACCTCTCCAAGATGTGTGGGAGCCAACCTGTACAAATGGCCAAGAATCATCCTCAGAAAGATTTGGTCCATTTAGTCTGCCTGATGAGTGGTCATCACAAGGCCAGCACTGCCACATACCAAGGATGAAGGAGAAACAATTGCTCCAGTGAGCCCCTGCCCAGAGCTGCCTGGATCCAACCCAGTTCAAGGAGCAATGACCATCATCACATGCAGCAAAGAATATTTTCCTTCACATTGAATTCACTCAATAACTGGCCTTTTACTGATGAACATCCGGTTGCTCCTGTGTTGTTTTATAATAAGGGCCCCCTGGGCAGAGGTTACACTAACCCAGCATTTTTTCTGTTCTAATAATAGGTTTCATTCATGCTCTTAGAGAAGTTGACCTGTCTTATTTTAGCTATGCTAACACATTCTGTGAGAGTGCCCTGAAGCATCTAGACATATACAACAATACTGATGGCAGAAAATGCAAATTCTGACCATTTTCCATCTCCCAGCTAGTTCCAGTGAAGTTCCCACTGCCAGGTAAGAAATCCTGATAGGATTACAGAAGTTTGCTGATAAACACAACATGGGATTAAATCCTTGAAAACACATCAACATTTTTAAGTAGTTAAAAAATACATCTAGATACAAATAAGCAAACTGGGAGTCATCTATTTGATTAAATTGGCCATCACACTGCTAGGTGGAGCATTTGAACCTGAAAATAGCCTTTAGCCAACTAATACTATACTGACAAGTTCGAGTAAGTTCTTCAACTTTAAAGAAAATCGTGCAATGAGCATAAGCCATTATCCATCTCTGGCTACTGTTCTATGAATTCAAGCTGACAAAAGCCTCCCAGGTGACAACAATGAATACTACTGACCAAAAGGGGACAATGACCCAGCAGATGCAGAACCATGACCTCAGCCCTGATGTGGGAGCACAAACACCTTTCTCCAAAGCCACCCCAAAACCCTGTGACCGGAAGTGCTGTGAGAGGCACCCATCCACCTTGTGACCAAGCACCAACTTGGAATGCACCACCAAAAGTCTTGAAAAATTGTGAATTTACTGTTTATGACAGACATCTAAATGCTTGGAGAAAGACAACAGCCACCTGCCCTTCACAGGATGATGTTTCACCCAGTCAAAACCAGCACACATCCACTCTTATATACAGACAAATCTGTGCAACAAATATTAATGAAGTAAGGAACTCCTTTAAGACCTCCCTCAATGATTCAAGGCATTTAATTACCTTGAAGACTACACAGGTTTCAGTCCATTGACATTTACACAACTCCTCCAAACCATTTCTGCAACTTAGGTGCAAGGATATAGAATTTAAAGCCTTTTACAGAGGTGCAGCACAGCAACACACACCCTTTTAATACTCGATGGATGAGAACTCATCTACTTTAAAACCAAGACCTATATTAAAAGACTTTTTTTTAAACCAGGAATTGCTTAGGTGCCTATTCTAAGTTCAAGTCATGGTACTTTCATATCTCAGAGGATGCTGTTTGCTTTGGTCACCCACAAGCACCATCAACGCAACTTCACACACATTTTCCAGGAGAGCATTTAGTTGCAGGTCAGAATTAGGATGGCCAAACCTGAACACAGGACCTGAGCCTGTTCTAGGCAGGTGGCAGAGGATGAAATCCTGACCCAACCAAAATAAGAATCCCCTCCATCCAAACGTCCCTTTATATTTTACACAACAAATGCAGAAATGCAAATGTCAGCGTGCCTGGAAGAAAAGCATTTGAAGAACACTAACAGATGCAAGGTGGCTCTTTTGCTGTTTTCCCTGCCTAACAAGCTGCTACACACTTTTACATATCCTGAGACCATATTCTTTCAATAGAGCTACATACTGTGCTCAGCTAGGAATTGAGTCAAATGGGGGCTGTGCTGGTATGTTTTCAAATAAAATCCATTTCTTTGACATGTTTGCAACTCAGTTTCTCCACGCTTTGCTATTGTATAAATAGCTTTCACTTGTACATGTGTAAGATACCAGTGGATTTAAACAAAGGGAAACTTGTAACACACAGGAATAGGGGAAAAATGAAGGACTGCAAAATAACATCTAAGCAAAGAGTAACTGTCCAAAGATTCTATTTAACTAAAGCTCTTCTGGTAGAAAGACACTCTAGATGTCAGAATCCTAACACAACTGTGCATCTTTAGCAAGGTGTGCTGCTTCAGTATCTTCCTGCTTTGCTGTTACCTCGGGAAGAAAATAGCTCTCTGCAGGTTTTTAAATATACCTTAGAAATTAGGGTTTCACTTAAGGTATTATTTAATAAGAGCTACCCTGAAGGGGCAGTAAATCCAGTGAGAACTCTTCCCAGCTACACTGCACTCGGCTAATTTAATTCGATGCCCTACATTTCCTAATTACAATTAGGCCTTCTGAACCTCAGGCAGCAAGCACATGCCCATGTTTCACTGCATCCAAGCCAGTGCTCTTCACAGAGCAGCAGCGATGCTCCAAAGGGGTTATGAATCAGAGCATCCGAGCTCTGTCCTTGTGTACATGAGGCACTGCTTTGGGAGACACAGTGATACCACGACCCTCCCCAACATGTCTCATGTTTGAAGCGATACCTGCCTGGCCCAGACTCACCACTGCACAGAGCAAACAGCAGCAGCATGACTAACAGATGCAAGGCAAAACAACAGCCCACTTCCAGACTCATGTGGGAATAGAGAGCATGTCTGCAGGAGTAACAGCCAAGAGTTGATGATACAGCAGACTCCAGTATTTCTTTATAGTCAGCCTAATGACTTTTCCTTTCTCCCCACCATACTACAAAACTCCACTGCCATACAGAAATAACAGGAAATACAGAAATACACTAAATTGTAACTAAATGGAAACTATTACCTCACCAGGTGCTACCAACACAAAGGTGTGGAAGTAGCCTGACAGCTTATAGCTGCAGCACCCCCAGACAAAGGTGATGCCAGAGCCTGTGAGCACCTGCAGGACCTACTGCAAACAAAAGGTAAGCTTGAGGCTAGAGCTGCAGTCAGCCATGAAAGTTAATTGAAAACCACTTAATGCATTCCTACTACTGACAAGCTGGACTGTGTATTTCCTTGGCTGCTGTTCTTGGTTTTGGCTGCTGGGGGAACCTGCCCCACTGGAGAAGGTGTCACTGCTGCATAGCGTGGCTGAGCCTCCTCAAGTACCACAGTCCCAGCCAAGCAAGTTCCAGCCCTACAGAGGGCTAAGCTGTGGATGTGACACATCATCCAGCCTGGGAGAAGTAAAGTGATACCTGCACCATGTGGCAAGCATGAGGGAAATTGCTGTGAGCACCCAGTCTATGGAACAACCACCTTTGTCTGGCACTGAGCCATTAGTGCATCTCCTGCAAGCATCCTGGAGAAAAGGATGCCCTTAAAGTTATGCATCTCATGCAAGAAAGATGCTCAAGAGTTCCTCACTCATTCCTCACAATCACTTAGGAACACCAGAGACAAACGTATATTACACAGCAAGTTTCTTAGCTTCTTCAGTAGGGAGGATCATCTGCTATCTGGTGCAGCTTCACATTGCACATGCTTACAGATCTCTGGGTCAAGCAACAGAGTGGAAATCTGCGAAAATAATGACTCCTATATTCTTTGTAGATGTTAGAGACAAGTTTTAAGAACAACACTAAATACTGCTGAATGCTTTTGATGTCCTACAAGTGGTAAGTGCTCAAGGGGAAAGATAGAAAGCCTGTTCTTCTACCTGTTCTGGCTGGCATAAGGAAGTTACAACTGTAATTACACAACATTGAAGTGATTCTGCAGAAACAAATACAGCCTGCAAGGTCAGAGCAGAAGGAATACGATGTTCTGTTTGGCCTGCGCCACATTCATCTTCCACTTCAGAGTAACAGGTTGAAAAGAGGGTGAGGTAGGAAGCCAATCTCCAACGTGCTGGAATACACCAAGTCTTTTCAGTACGCACTTGTTTCTAAAGGAAGAAATACAGCTGCTTCTTCAGAAACCACTTGTTACAATGATCAGAAAGATGATGCTCCTGAAAAACCTAATGCATGGTTAGCAGATGTTAATTTATAAAGGCATAACGACTTGTTCAGAATAAAGATAACACTCCATGCTCCTCCAGTTACAGATAAAGTGGTGAAGCTAAAATGCACCAAACAAGTGACAGATTTCACAGACAAAATGGATGCAAGTAAAAGCAGTTACATAATGAACAGAGGATTAATAATTTTCAAAAGCTTTATTTTCACAAAGCTGGAGGAGCTGAATCAAATCATTAAGCAGCTAATTTGCCTGCTAAAAATAAGTGATGCCCAGGAGCAGCTTTAAGAAAATGTCATTAAATGTCCAGAAAGCTCGCTCTTATATGTGGGAAAAAAATGCTGTACTAGATTAAGGATCAAAGATAATGGCTAAGTTAATTGGTATAGAGGGGAAATTAAATCAGACATAAAAGCCAAAACAATTATAACAAGTGAGTCTGAGTGCAATATATCAGAAATTAAGAGGACTTGTAAAAGTAAGAGAATCTAGTGAAAACTCTGGATAGAATCAAGACTCATGAGGGCTTTTTTCTTTACTTCCCTACCTTGGGAAAACCAGGAATAGCAACAATGGTGCCAATTCATTAGTACATGAAAAGGGTGAAAATTACAATATTCACACCAAAAAGGTAAAAGTGCTGAATAAATATTTCTGCTTCGCATAGGGGAAAAAGTCAGTTAAATATTCAGCTTGTATTACGGAGTGTAATTTTCATCCCAGCTGTAACACAGGAGGACATTAAGCAGCAGTTATTAAACAGCACTTATAGAACATCAGGTCAGGATGCTTTCCACCTAAGGAGAAGTCCTGTAGTGTTCATAGACTTTCACAGCCTAATGGGCATGCCAGGAAAACCTGCAGAATGACTACAGGAGTAGTAAGAAATTAACGGATAAAAGCATAGCAATCAGCATGTGTTTACAGAAAGTCAGTCTCATCTAGGTTGATACAGCTTTGGATGAAAGGATAACTCCACTCAATAGCAGCAACAGCACTGATGCACCAGGCTAAGATGTGCACCAGTGGACACTGCTGCTGGTATGCAAATAAAATGTTTTCATGCAATGACAATGTAAATCACTGCTGAATAGGTATGTTTCAAACGGAAACCTATCGATGCAGTATCTCCAGTTCCACACAAGGTACACAATTAACAGTCAGCAACCAAAGGAACATTAAACTGCAAGCAAACCAGGTCACAGGCAGGGAGGACAGCACTAGAGGGACAAGTGACCAGCCCACACTGCCATATGGGCACCATGAAGGCTGAGTAGCTGGCATGGGGACCTCAGGCCACAGACAGAGGATGGGCCATCTGTTCAGTTTTGTAAACTGAGCATCATCGTCTGCATGTGGGCTCTAACCATGACCCTGTTGACCAAAGAGAGACAAGCAGAGGAACACTCTGTAGAGACAGAGATCCACCATCCTGGCTCACGCACTGCCACAGCTGCTCTCCAGTACACCACATCCACCACATGGAGAACATCCAACAGTCACGAAGGGCTTGGAGAGGAGCCACCAAGAGGAAGGCATCATTTCCAAAACCTCAATCAAAGTAGCATTCACAGAGCTCAATCTGTTCTGCTGTTCAAAAGATGTGATTATAAAGGCCTACAGTCATGTCTGCAAAGACCTATTCAAGGAATAGAAATTCAGGAACAAACTCTGACAAAATACAGCACCTAGGAGCTGAATCCAAAATGGGAGCCATGGCTGATGCAGGGATAGTAGTTTTATTTTTGAAAGGAAGAAATTTACCATTTACACAACTCAGCAAGGATTGCGTTAAACACTTCCCCTTTCTTGCAGCCTGAGTGGAAGACACATGTGGCTCCACAGCAAGCAGCCCACTTGTCTGAACCCAGTTCAGACAATATGGATCTGGGAACGATGGGCAAAAGCTGAACCTGGGAGCCCATTGCTAGTCTGGGTACCAGAGAACATGGACAAACTGCAACTTCAGAACTTCTTGTTCAGTAAAGGGGAAGAAGGTACAGAGCCTGCTGAAAAACTAAGGCACTTCTCAAACAGCAGCTAATGCCAGTGCAAATGATGTAATTTGAGGAACAGATGAGTCTGAAAATCTTGACTACACTTTTTTCTTTTACCTTGTTTCATTGCTGCCACACATCCCCACGCAGGCAGGAGGACGCTCACAGAAACAGATGACGTACTCCGTTTACTACTGACAAATGGATCCATTTTCAGTGTGCAGGTAGTAAAAGGCCTCCCTGGAAAAGCCTGAGGCTATTTAGGACAGACAAGGCAGCTAAAGATATCTCACAGCACCGCTTCCTCACCACTTCTGCTGGTGTACTTAGCAATAAGGAACATTAAACGGCATGATCTTGACTGAAAGCACATGGCATCTGCAGTACATACTGCAGCATGTGGAGTGATGGGATAACTGGGGAGGAGCAGTGTGAGCAGCAGAGTTCATTTGGGAGGGGGCGGGGGGCAAGGCAGCTTGGGAAACACTGACGTATTGTCTTTCCATTACTAAAAATTACACTTTGTGAAATAGCATTAGATCATTTTAAGAGGTTTACATAAGGACACCAAAAAATAAGTCCTTTTGCAAATTCTATTTGTTTAATGCCTCCCTCCCCTTTCTATTTCCACTATGCATCAGGTTGTGAAAACCCAACATGCAATAAGACTAGTGCTCCCAGACAGAAGGGACCAACCTCGACCCACGTTAAATCTTCCAGCTGTTCCTAGCTCCTTCTCTTCTCTCCATCAGACAGGCTCATAGCAGTGTCTTAATTACTTGTTTAGGAAGGATGTGACATGTTCCAATTTAATACATTTAGCCCTTCTTAGAGTAAATGTAGAATTAAGCCTCAGTATGCACTTGACAGATCTCTTAGCAACTAGGGTGCAATCAGCCAACAATGGATGATTCACAGTTTTAGCAAGAGTGTGCAGAACTGCCTGCCAAAAGTCTGAATAAACTCACATTGCTAGACACTATGGTAAAATGTACCCTGATCTCTTTTAAACTATTATATCATAGAGGAAAGTTAAACTGCATGCATTCCAGAAGCTCGCCCTAGTCTGGAAATACAATTGAACTGCAACATCTCAATTTTATGATAACCGAGACTTTTTGGTGGTTATTTTCACTTAATTAGGATAATGGTACCTTTCAAGGGAAGCTGCTGAAATCCATCAGTTTGTATAAATAAGGGATGACTTCTTCCGTTTCCGTTGCTCTGAAATGGCTAAGGAAGAGTCTGGAGGACACTAATGGGGGGAGTCTATCCAGAGTCACATTAATTGAAAGATGGGCTTAACCCCAACCTACTGCTGTGGGGCCCAGTGGCATTTAAAGTATTTAGATATCTCTGTGTAGCCCATGAGTCAGAGGGGAATAGCAGGAAGCAGCATGAGGGAGTGCAAATATACCCCCAACACATTTCTATACTCTTTGTCACCCTCCAAAGCCCAGTGGTTGAGGGCCAGGCTGCCACAAAAGACACAAGATGGCTTGTATTTCTACAGCCAAATTTTCACCTGCATTGAGCAGTTTCACTCCAAGCTTCAGGTTTTGCTTTGGAAGAGTTTCCTCTGTGCTCTCCATATGGATAATTTCCTGCACAAAACCAGACTCCAGCAAACCCTTTATGAAATACTATTGAAAAAGCAAGCAAAACTGGAAAAGCAGTGCTGAATTAGTCCCACACAGCAAGAGCACCAAGTGACAGAGGACAAGTCACAGACCATTCCCTTTCAGCTACAACCATGAATCATAAACAGGGTCTGGTCCAAGGAGACAAGGGACAGCCTTCTTCTTCATGTTATTACAGTGAAGAATCCCCTTGGATCTCCAGCACTGACTTCAGCTCTGAGGGTCTGAAAAGCTCTTCACTCTATATTATAGTGATTCATCTATTGCATCTGCTCATATCTCACATTTTAGACTGTTTTTCACCATCTCTTCCAAGACATCCATTTTCACAGCAGAAGAGAACTGACACTTGTCCTTTCTATTTTAACTGCCTCAAGCTGCTGCTCACTTGGTACCCAATGGAATAAAACCCCATTTAAAAATAGACATCTCACCACCTTTTCAGTAGGTCTTGTCCTCCAGCTCTATCTGGGAACAACGCAGTGACACTTGGTGCTCCATCCAGGCCCCATGCAAGCACTCTGACCCTGCATTCCTCCCATAAAAGAACACCATGGTCCCTAGAGAACAGGTGCAGACCCAAGACAATGAAAAGCTGCAGCATGCTAAATCCATTTAACATTTCAGTGATGCATCCCAGCCACTAGCAGCCTGCGGAATCACTCCTGTTGCAGGCAGAAGCCTTGCTCCAGCAGCCTCAAGCAGCCCTTTTCCTTGGCTAAATAAGTAGCTTGCTTTGGCATGGGAGAGCGGGGCACCCAAGTCGGTTGGCAGATTTTACCTCTGAAAAGAGGGCTGTGGTCAGGGAAAGGAATTTGAACACATTGAGCTCCATGCTGTTTTAATACTAGGATAGTCACAGGTTTCCACTCATATGGGCTGACAACCCTTCAAAGCAAAAAGGGTGGCAGCAGGGAAGGCACAGTGAGTGCTAGGAAGATGCATTAAGTGCAAAAATAGCACAGCTGAGTTTCTGTAAATGCACAAAGACAAAAGTTAGTCAGGTAAAGAGAGGAGCAGGTTCAAAGTAGGCGATCATACATCTATTGCTTTCGTAAAGAGAAGCATCCTATTGACAATATTCAATAGACAAAACGGCTTAGGAGATTTTTCCATCTATTTCCGTAAGGATTAGATCAAAGGGTTGAAAGAATGTGAGCAGCAGGGCTGCAGGGAGCTGGGGTACAGGCGCCTTGGCCAGGGAGGGAGCCCTGGGAGGGAGGGGTATCTGGTGGTTGATTTCAATCCAGCAGCAACCTGTGATCTGTGCCATGTGCTACCGGCATCATCACATTCCACCAGCTAAAAAAAAAAAGGGCTGTTATATCTAGAAAGAGAGCACACTGGGGACTGATTTCGCCTCTGCTCCAAGCAAGCTATCCTGTGCCTGAATGGGGGCAGATGTGATGTCATTTTTCCACCCCCAAGTTGCTCTGCTGCAGCTCTTTTGGGAGCTCAGCTACTGGCTCAGCCACAGATCATGTGTGGTGGTATTTCTGCTTTGGGGAACTCGATGTTACTCAGTGGCTGACGTGAATCCCGGTGTTGTATGAGGCAGCAGAGCAGAATTCCCTTGCTCCCTGTTTTACCCTATAAGGGCATTCCAAGATGGTGCTGCAAACCTGTGCCTTCACACAGATTTTCTACAGCTGCTGCAGCATGGCAAAGCCAAGCCTGAGTTTGGATTCCTGTGTGTTGTGATAATCAGCTGGGGTTTGGAAAATCCTTCAAAAAATCTAATGTTCTGGCAACTTCACAAAGCTTCTGAAAAAACCCAACAGTTTAACATCTGGAACCAAAATACTCCAAAGAAGTCCAAGACCAACACAGCACAGAACATTCCTGCCCCCCCCCCAACTATTACTTCCTTGTCCCCAGCTCAGTCAAACTGGAATGTTTGCATCAAGATGCTGAAGCATACTGGAAGTCATGCAGGAAGGTGGGAAGATAAAGAGCTATTCATACACTTGAACTTTTCTTAATTTTCTGGGTTTTGTTTATTTTTATTCCTGTCCCATGGATTTCCTTGTCTTTTAATGCATCTTAATCTTCATCAATATTTAACTCTGCAGCAGAAATACTGCATACTTTGTTTTCCCATTTAACTTGAGAGTAGAGGAGGGGGAAAAAAAATCCCCACACCCATGAGAAGAAAAACAGCCAGTTCTAAAGGAAACTACTTGTCCTTTTTCCATTATATGTCCTGAAATAGGACATCTTGTGTCCTGGAATAGAGTCAAGGAGAAGAATGAAAGAGAAAGGTGATCACCAAGACCACCATGCTATTTCAGAGACTGAGCCAGGGTCATCATTCAGGACACTCCTTCCTACCTCTGGAAGGAAGTAGTAGGAAGACCTACAATGGGCTTAACTCTCAGCAGACACTACAGTTCCCTGCAGCATCATTCACAATCAACAAGCAACCATATAATAACCTACACTATGTATCTATACACTCACATCTACACACATACATAAATAGATGAGATCCAGCTGGGGATAGTGATGCTTAGTGAACTTCTGAAAGTGAAAGGACATCTGCCATAATTTTCAGTATTTCCTGGAATAGCAATTTCCCACCTTACAGAACAGACTGCTCTGCAAGGTCTGCCCAGGACAGAGTGGAACTGATATAACCCTGTGCTGGCAGAAATGCTCTGCATGGCACTTACCTGGCTCACTGTACCACACCAGAGCCCTCAGCAGGAACACACTATTTTTGTATGAAGCATCTCTCCAGTGCAGACCTCACCACCACTAAGGACCCTGGCACAAAAGGTTTTCAGTGTGTCTGTGGAAGAAGCAGCTACTTGAGAAGCTATTACTTCCCTATACAACACAGCTGTGACACAGGGACAAAAACTAAGCCAAGCAGCTGGAGTAAAACCAGTGCTCCCATCTCAAGCTCAGGGCATCGCTTCATGGATTTCCACTCTCCTTCTGCGTTACTGTTTCCTCATTCCCTAGTGAGGACAGTGTAACTGCAAACCACAGAAAGTTTACAAAAGGCTTCATCAGTCCATCCTCTATCTTTTGTGTTGTCTACAATAAGCCTTCTTAGAGGGCAGCAGAGGACAGTGAGAGGTCTACCTTCCTACCCACAGGCAGGGTAAATGAACCCCATAGATGCACACCTACCCTGCCTCTAGGGCTTCAAAGCCCCTAGACACACACATAATCTATTCTAACACTTTTCCCTCTTTTTTCCCCACTTTTGTTTCTATCCCTCCCCTTTTCCTCTAGTATCAAAACTGTATCCTGCTTGCTGCATTTTAATTCCACAACTTCTTACCCCCTCTCTCATAGCTAATCTCTCCCTTTAGGCAGCTGGCTGCCCAGGGGACACTTCTGCCTTTTCACTGTTACACTATACAGAATGTAATGAATCTTTAATTAAATAGGCTTGATGAGGAAAGTCATTCAAACTGGGCTTCATCAGCAAGACAAAACCCCAGCTGTCTTTCCTAAAGGATATAATTTTATCCTTTATATGTTTAAGATAGTTATAGTTTAACTTGTATATTTAAAACATATCCTTTATATTACAAAGGATATAATGAAGCACAGTTTAAAATACCTGGAACCCAATTTTAGCACTACAGAACAACAGTTTGCAATTGTTAGATAAGCAGGGAATGGCTGAAGGAGAAAAATCTCTAAGATCTTAAACAATCAGGCACAGTTTAAGCCGTGCAGCTTTTATGGCAATCCTTTCATAAACCACGAGCTTCTAACAATCTAACAGGGTTAATGCAACCACTAACAGGCTCACAACTGGTTTCACAGGGACTGACATTTGCACACCCAAATTACAGAAGATCGGTGCAAGGGCTCTGGAAAAGGTGCCTCTGGGATGCTTACTGTAGCTCAACAGAACTACACATCATCAGCACATCCTCAACATGCTATCCCTTTAGGATAAGAGCAACACTGGGAGCTTCTCTTGTTTAATCTGTACAAGAGGATTAATGCACTCTGCACTGAATGGCTCTTCACATTGACTTCAGTGGGAATAAGCTACCCTGGATTTCGGAAGAAAGCGTTAACAGAAAGTTAATGAGGTAAAAGCCAGGTTATGAATGGACCAAAGAAAAAATGCTCCTAAAGCTATTTCCTGCCCTGCTGTGATTGAATATATGCCTTTTAAGGCCTCACCTCACTCCACCCCCCACCCCCCCTTTCTTAGGCAATGCTTTATTGTACCCCAAGACTTTCTCCACTTTTCTAATCAGTTTCCATTATGTCCTTTTCCTTTAAAGTCTCCCACTGTTACAGCTCCACCAGGAGCAATAATGCTGAAAACGGCAGCATAGACTGGCTACAGACTTTTAAATAGTCTTGAAATGGAGCCAAGGTGGAATAAGTCTACTGGACAGGGGGGTTAAAGCACCAGGGCTCTGACTGCAGCGCCTGCATCCCTGCTTCTGCCAAGGCAGCTCTGCACACGACAACATGGAAAGTTTTAGAGCAGAGTCTAGCCTAGGGCAGGAAAAAACTCCTGACCTACAGCTTTTAAGAAAGATGTTATGAACCAGGGGGCTGGATTTGGACCCCTTCAAACCAGAGGGAGACCCAAAGGCAGAGCACTACATTGCAGCAGACCAGTGCTCAACCCAGACAGTCTTCCCTATTACTCCTCCCCTAGAAAGAGGGCGATGCACATTTGCTTCATGTACTTACTTCTTGCTTTTATGTTCAGAGCGGAAAACCACCCCCACACCTCACACATACACTCTGCTATCACATCTATTGAACTATTTTACCTTATTAATGAATATTTCACATCAAATATTTCTCTCACCAGCACATTCCCACCTCTCCAGCTCACATTTGCAACCGGTAAGGCTTAGAGCTGGCTGGCAATCTCAAGAGACAGGCTCTCACAAGAATTTCCTGCTTCTGGTTCAGCCAGACATACTGCAACAACAGACGCTCTCGCAGTAGTTTGGCACCTCCACTCCTTGTTCAGGCCAAGACCCAGGAATGCAAGTG
This sequence comes from Agapornis roseicollis, assembly GCA_002631895.1. Lineage (NCBI taxonomy): Eukaryota > Metazoa > Chordata > Aves > Psittaciformes > Psittacidae > Agapornis > Agapornis roseicollis. Next base: position 113,571 of record NDXB01011251.1, read on the forward strand.
AAAAAAACCTCCACTTTTTAATTTCTAGCATTTTAAAATAGCTCTTCCCTCTGCTGCTGTGGGTGTCTGCTTGGCTTCCATGCTAAAAGGCTGCTTCCACTGAGATTAACTGGATTTGGGAAGTACAGTACTGAAGGTTCCACCAAAAAATCTGCTTCCCAGAAAACCGCTTGGTAAGGCACCACCACAGTAAAGCACTGGAGCAGTTTACTCCAGAGAAGCAAGTGTTACGGAAAGAACAAACAACTGACCCCCCCCAGGTACATTGAATTAGGTTTTCCACTAGTCCCAAGGTACTTCCAGCAAGCACTTCTATCAAGGCAATCTAGCTGGTGAAAACTCTGCATAGGAACCTCAGACAAGACCTAAGTTCTTCCAGGTATATTCCTAAGACTGCAATTCATGATGGATGAAGTATTTCCATGTTTTCTGGTCTCATTGATTGAGCTACCATGCAATCCTGCACTACAGCTGATCCGGACCATTTCTCAGTATAACTAATGTCTCACAGTAAATACTTCAGATACTTGTAGGATGCTACAGCTCACACCTGTGCTTCATCACAGGAAGCATCTTTCTAGGCATCACTGCTGAGTCAATGCAATTTCCACTGACAGATCAGCTTGGGAAAAAGCCTTGCTGGAAATTCAGGACTTAGGCCACGTACAGATGCACTCAGACAAATTCCTTCTTTTCATGCAGGTCTTACCTGACCACATGCCCATGCCACTGGCATGAAGGACCATGCTGGACACTGTGGAGAGTCCTAGCTCCTTTCAAGAGGGGTCACTCTCACAGCTTGTTCTAGTTGTTCACTGAAATGCAGCCTCCTACAGCCTATGCTGATACAGCAGCAGTTGTAGCTTGAGATACTTTCAAACACACACCCTTTCTATACCTCCTGCATGCAATGGCACACTCCTGCCTTATGCCTCATGCTTAGCTTTCTTACAGCACCAAAACCAGGGGAAGAGGGGGCAAGAACATCTTTTGAGAAAAACCAAAGCTTCACTCCCAGCATCCAGGCAGCTCAGTTTTCAAGGATGAGTTTGGAAAGAGAAGCCCAAACTTCTCAGTACAAGTGCCTATAGCTGCATTTGGCTCCTAAACCACCAAACCTGGGCTCAGGAAGAAAGCTTGCACTTCCTATTCAGGGCTTTGGCCAGGGGTCAGAGGACACATACCACAGTGTGAGCAGTTATTCAGGCATGCTAAAACACTTTGAGAAGATTCTGGTGCTGATCTCACCTACAGAATTATCATCTATGCTGGTTTCTGTGCAGGGATGGGGTTAATACCTTGCACCAGGTAGGGTACACATGACAAGGAAAGCTGGACTGACAAAGCCACCTTCGCATCCTCTGCTCCTCTGGAGTGCCTTCCCAACAGGCTAAATGAATACATCTGTTTTCCACTAGGTATAAAGGGGCAAACCTACAGAAAATCTCATTACTAGAGCAGTCAGTATATACAGGAGGCTTGTCAGATGCTTTATGGATCAGCAATGAAGAAAGAGCTTTCCCAGCCCTGCAGGAGCATGTAAAAAGCAAGGCACAAAGATTAAATGTTCTTTAAATATCCATTCTCCACATGGATTCAGCTTGTTCTCAAAGCTCATTGTGGGATATATTTAATATTGCTAATTATATTAATATCATATGTTGCTGTATTTAATACTACGCATGCAAGTTCTATTGTACTATTAGCCACATACTTTCAAAGGCACCACACTACAGTCTAAAATCTCCTAGTCAATATTAAAGGGTAAGAAACACTTTAAAACTAGCATCATCTTGATGAATGTTACATTATGTCAGACTTTCCACTATCGAAAAACATGATCATGAGATCAGCTCAGGGAGATGCAGCCCATTCCATGTGTTTAAATATTTAACATGACTGTCAATATGCATTCTGTAAGGATAATAAAACAAAAATGGGTTTTCAGCACTTTTTGTATTGCTCCCAAGAAGTCTCATTTGTTACCACCATAGCACTTCATGGCAGATGTAGGTATGTGGTGAATCTGCTTTCAGGAATACAAAACAGGGCACTATTTTTAGACGTGGTCCCTGGATTTATATGCCTGAATCAGACCTTGCACACTGTTTTATTAGCAGTCTCTTGTTTACATTCCACCCTGGAGAAATACAAACCTGCTTCCCACAAAGTTTTAGGAATACTGCTGTGCTTTGGAGGGCTGCTAGACCTCTAGAAGCTCCCATTAGGCTTCTGGCTGTGTGCAGCAATCTTGTAAAGAGGGTAAGGGAACTAAGCAGAGTGGAAACTAGGTTAAAATTGGGGAAGCCTGGCGCAGAATTACAAGCAGTGCCTTTAGTCCTTAAGACGAAGCGCAGACAGAGCACATTTCAACTGCACAAAAGCTTTTGGTGGTTTCTGGTGGCTGCTGACATCTGTGCCAAGGTTACCCTAAGGATGGAGAAGTGAGAAAGATAAAGCCATGCTTGGGAAATATCAAAGCCAGGACACGAAACAGCAAGTCCCAGCAGAGACAGGACACGCTTGCAGCCAGGGGAGGGGACAGCTGCTGGAGTATTTCCCCACTGGTACCACAAACCCTTTGTCAGAGCCCCGGATTGCAGTCACCCTTCTTTGTATTAGTTTCACCTCTCTTGGCATTTACTTTTTCTACTCCCCAGTCATCCTGCATGGCAAGGACATAATGCCACAGCAATCCAAGCAGCAGGGGAGTCATGGCTCCAGCTACCAGGTCAGGCAAACCCATTGGGAATGTTACTGCAGCCAAGTGACCAGCACTAATGCAAACAGATGTGGCACAAGAGCGCTCCTCCCACATCCAGATTCTCACAGCCGGTATGATCAGGGCATCACTGATGCCATGGGTCCACACCAGGCTTCCATGCAAAGGGCTGATGGCTGGGAAGACTTTTGGAAACATGGCCACTGAAAAGTGCTTACCATCCAACCCTGCCCAAGCCATTTCTAGTCCTGCTCCTCTGAAAGCTCTCCAGCCAGCCCTATGCAATGCATAGATTGTTTGATGCTCTCCTGTCAGAAATAGCTTTAGGGCTGCTCATGGCATTACCTCAGATAAGATGGATGCCACTCCTGGCAGCCTGCTGTTTCAACCCCCCCAAAATCACTCCCGCTTCTGCCTTTAGTAGTTTAAACAAGACCAGCAGTTCTACTTCAAGAGTTTTTAGTGATTCAATTAGCCGTTAAGCAGGGGCATAGGGACAGAAAACAGAAAGGAGTGGTGCCTTTTCCAAAAAACTCCTTGCACTCTGAAAATGAGCTACCATTTCCTATCACCAATGCTGGCATTTTCAGGCTCAACCAATCTCTATCAGGCTATTCAGGAAAAGCCTGTCCATCATCTCCGCAGCACAAACTGGCACGTTATCAGCTGCCAACAACTGCCCCACAACATAGGCTCCAGGGCTCATGGGAGTCTGTCCTTCCCTTGGCACCATTCTGCAAAGGCTCTTCTAGGACACTCCATTCCATAACATTAAGCCTGGCTCTCAATATATCAAACCACTGTATGCCAAGTATTCATTGCTAGGCCTTTCTATGAATAATTTTGCAAAGCTTGGATGGCAATATGTTTTCACAGCTGATGTGGAAAAGCTAGAAAAAACATTTCCCAATGAGAAACCTCTACTTTACAAAGTGTGCACTGTTTCTTAGGGTCAATCTGTCTTGCTAAAGGGCAGGGTGGGAGGATGCTTTTATAATATTGACATGAAATATCTCTGACTGTTCTCATGGTGGAATCCTGTTTTCTGCCAACTAGGACAGATTTACTGTGGCAGAGAAGAAATGAATAACCAATATCTGACCTCAAAGCACCTATATCTCATGCTAGTGATGGCCCATCTTATGCTATCAGACATCTTGATAAAGCCTGAACACAGGTACCCCTTGCCAGGTGGGATGGAAACACCAGCAGGATCTCCACAAGGTTCTTTGGGGAACTCGTGACCTTCAGGATCACAGCAAGTGACTCATAATGAGCACACTAAACGGCTATTGGTATTACAGCTTATTTATAACACATGAAAAGCTTAAGTGGATCTAAGAGACTTGTATATCCAAGCAGCCTGCCTCCAACAGCAGTCAGTACTGGCAGCTTAAGAATAACAAAGTGGACTAGTATAGAGTGCTGCTGTCACCAGTATATTTTCCCCAGCTTATTGTAAGAGGCAGTGTACATATTTCCAAAGCCAGATACTGTGCATCTGCATCAAAGTGTTAAACAACTACTGATTGATCTCTCTTTCATTAGTTGATGCCCAGCTGTACTTTTGGCCCCTGAAACATCCTGGCAATGAATCTGACAGCTCAGTTGTGCACTGCATGACAAAGTACCTCCTTTTGTTTGAATTTGCTGCCCAGTTATTTCTCTGGACATCATCAAGTTTCACACTATCGCTCCCAAATAATTTTCTCTGCACCATCTGAAATATTGTAGAGCTCTCCTACTTCTCCACTCCCCAAAATAACCTTGAGTTGAAGGCATTTACCTAATTAACACCACTCCACACTGCAGCAGTCCTATACTGCAGCAAGGTCTTCTCATCCACCTCCACCTTTTCTGGTTACACTGCGTTTCCAGATTGGGTAACACAGCATTTCAGGTCCAGATGAATAATCGGTAAAAAGGGCCTTTCAGCAATAGTGGATGAATACAGCATTTAAGAGTTCTGGAAATAATCACCTAGAAGGGACTGCCCTAACCCAGAGCCCTATGGCCAAGGCAAGGTGGTCATTTTACAGTGCCACAATAAGGTCACATCCCAGCACAGAGAATTAGCAAACACTTGCCTTAAGGGTCATAACAGATTGCTGCACAGGCACTAGTACTCACATTGGAGGCTTACAACACAAGCCATGAAGTATTACATTAAGCTTAAGTGAATACCTAATGACTAGCAATAGCCACACCATCTCTTCTCTGTACAGTCTTAGAAGAGCATTAAATACTTGACATTCATCACTTTTAGTGTTTTAAGCACAGTGATGACAGGCACACTCAGCTATCTGGGTAGGTGAAACTCTGCAAAGTACTTGTGCTGTTTGCAAAATTAACTCCTGTAGAGCTGGTAAATTACTCTCACCTTTGCAGAGAGGCATGGTCTGAAGTTTACTGCTAAACATGTAAAGGATTTTAAAACACATAGCTTGCTATTTCTGGAGAACAGGCCAAAAACTCTCTCTAAACCAGTTGTCTTTCTAGCTTGGGTTTGCATGGAGATGACTATTTCCACGGCCACTAATCTCTGAGTTAAAGGACACCAACCACACTTTAGTGCAAAGACATATGCACAAGCATTATTCTTACTCTGTAGGACTGCCCTTCCTATGAGGTATGGGATTCAGCTTCCCCAACAGCTCTTACATTAAGCCTTAGAAAAAGAATAGAGAAGTGCAAAATCAATTGCAACACTGCCAATAGCATCCAATTATGTGGCAGTCTTCTTTCAGTTTGCTTCTGTGGCCAGCTGGGACTGGGATGAGACAGATGATTTCATCTTGCCAGAGAACTTTGGTTGGCATCCAGAGCCAGAAATGGATAGCCAGTTCCTATATTATTAACATACATAAACCTTCCAGAAACAAGTTATCACAGTTATTTTTTAAAGATAGTGCCAAATACTGAGTCTCTACTGAAACGAAAATGAATTCTCCCAAGTCTTGAGCATGCTATTTCTTAAGCACTTGTTTGGGTTTATTTTTTACTCAAAATGATGTAGAACTGGTACATTACAGTGTGATCAACTGACTTATAGTGATCAGTGGCCTCAGATGACTGCAAAACCTGTCTCAGGTACATCTCAGCCATAAAACATGTAATTTAATTTTCCCTGAAGGAAAAAGCCTGTTTGCAGCTAGACCAGAGACTCACTTTCTTAAATTAGCACCAAAGGAACTCCACTGGTTTTATATGAAGCATTAGGGGTTTTACATAAAATAATTAGGACCCTCAAACTGGAGGATGCTTGGCAAGATGCCGCATTAGTGCAACAGTGAACCCAATGAATGCAGTATCAGAATGGGGAAAGTACTACCCTTATAAAGCCACTTGCTAGTAGGGCCTGCAAAGATTAGAGACTATCTACCCCACTGGCTTATATATATAGCTACACAAAGAGCAGAGGTGTGTCCTGCCACTGGGGATGACATCCCAGCTCCTGTTCTTCCTATGGAAAGTACAATACAGCCCAGCAGCCCTATAGCCTGGGCTCTGCATAGGAGCATGGTAGGCAGGACATATCAGGACCCTGGCTTGGGAGACCAGTACACAGGGGCTATAGGAGGCCAATCTGGAGACAGGGAGGGCAAGGGAGCGGCCCAGATGGAGAGACATGGGACTGAAGGAGGGTTTGCAAGTGGAAGCACACAGGAAGCAGAAGAGGGAAAATGAAGATATATGCTTCTGTGTATGTCCTAGAACAACACTAGGAGCAGCTGCTGCCTGTGCCATCAGTACAGTATGGGAAACCTCACAGGGGGCTGCGCAACCCATACCAGAGCATCTCAGAAACCAACAGGCAGAAGCAGAGCACACAGCTCTTCTGCATTACAATGCTCTGCTCCACCACCCTCCCGAGATGCTGTCAGATCCCACAATTAGCAAGACAGCACTGCAGTCTACATACCAGCCCTCTCTTCTGTAGAGATGTAGGGAGCTGCAGGCTTGTACAAAGCATAGCGTTTAAAAAACACAGATGCAAAAGCCATCAGGAAACCTACACTGGAGATGTTACAAAGCCACCTTTGGATCTCAAGCCAAAAATTCTAGCAGTGACCGTGGTAAACTAGCATCTACAATGCTACCAAAGATTTAGGTTCAATTTGAAAGCCTGGGCAGGAATTTCTTGGGGTCCTTCCCCAAGGGTAACTCCAAGCCATATGGGCCAGAGCAGCCAAAAAGGCTCTTTGCACTTTCTTGAGGAAATGTTTAAGGTTATTTGGAGTCTTTAACCACTTAGCATTTGCACTGAACCATAAGCCCACCAAGGGCTATTTATCACAGCTAACAGAACAGTGATTAATAAGGTACAAAAGCCAACATCAGGCTTGCACAGTAATAATCAGTGTCCACAGGAGATTAAAAAACAGGCATTTAATTTGGGTTCTGCCTTTTTTTAAATCTTCTGGTCAGCAAATTGGATATCCCTGAGAAACTTCACACCACAATTTAATAACAAAGCCTAAATGTTGCCTCTGTTAGAAAAGCATGAAATCCAAGATGCTCCTAGACTGTCCTTAAAGATTGTTTTGCAGTTCTATAGATAGAAACCAATTACAATGAATACAGTCCACTTACATCGATCTGACAAGAAGCTACTTCCTAACATTTTCATTAAATCTGTGATCACAGAAGCAAAATAGAAAATGAAAAAACACCGCTCTTGGCATAAGCAATTCTCCCAAAGCAGCAGTCCTATTAATGTAGGGTCAGAGCTATATAGCAGTGAACCTCAAGACCAAAGAGCCATCTACCCAAACCAAGAGGCAGCACTTGAACTGCAAAACAAGTGGAAGGTAGAGCCACAGAAAGAAATCAAACTGCTTCAGGAGGCCAAAACATCCTTCCTCATGTCTACCAATACTACCATTACATAGGCTCCTGATATGTCTACCTGATGTCCAAATGATTGTTGTTTTCTTTTTAGACTTCTCAATACTGTTTAAGAGCAAACTTAAGTACTTTTTGAGGAGCTTTGCTCCTCTACTGCATGCTTTTTAGTTAATTTATATGCCAATACAAAACCACTGAAAACAAAAGGCAGTGAAATATATTATACAAAACACTGGTGCAGATGCTGACAAGAGTTACTTAGCTACCCATGATGAGCATCCCATCTGCTGCTGCAGAAAGCTTCCAAGTGACACACACTTTGTGGAAGATCATTATACCTGGTTCTGCACAAAGACAATCAAAACCCACATTAAAACTCAGGTATACATCTTATCTCATATCTGGCTGGTATTTCTCAACATGTTTTCAATATAACAAAACAATATACTGACAATATCTTGCATGCTTTCAATCCAATTCTGAGGTTAGACTGAGAAGATGGTGAAAAGGATAAGCTGAAGGAGCATGTATACAGCACAGTGTATAACAGTAAACAAAACAATCAGGCAAGAAGGTGGAAAGGTTCTTAGTGCCATCGCTAATTTTTGCCAGCCTTCACAAAGTTTTTGCTTATGTTCACCCACTATTTAAGCCCTAGGCAACAATACAGTAGAAACCTCTGTGCTTTATCATGAGCTTTCTAGGCAGAACACCTAAGTTAAAGGGTAAAACACAATTAAGGACATGCAGAGGGGTCAGTGCAAACGTACAAGACCGACACAATTTGTTGTAACAGCTTCAAGAATTATGAATTATTTAAAATGGTATTAAAATGTGTAATCTCTTGCGCCTCTAATGATCAGCAAGCGTTAATCCTCCATGGAAATAAAAGATGTTTGCCAGTTGTCCCCAGCGTGTCCTGGGGGAATGGGAAACAGCAATACTCTTGGGTGGAAGTTTCCTCTTGATAACAGAGGAAGAAACGGCATTGATTTCTTCTGTAGCAGCTCCTGAAGCTTCCCCAGCACCAGCTATTCTCCCTTCCTTATGCAGCAGCAGAGAAGAGGCCAGATCACTGTGGGTGCATTTTGCTGAGCTTTTGGGTTTTCATCTATCTGCATAAGCACAAAAGTGGTGGAAATGCTGTTTTGTGCTATCCCAAGCACATAAAGACAACACGAGCAATGTGCTGATGAGGGCTCTTCTCAGCAACTAACTCTGTTGTGTTCAGGGGGTGACGTGAAGAGTTTATACTAGGGGAATAAACAATTGAGAACATACTGCTGGAACAAAAGGTGCTGGAACTGGCAATCTTATCAGTGATCACAACATTTCCATTGCTGTTACTCAACTTGAGCATCAAGCATACTGGTGACTGCACAGAGCTCAAGAGAACACCAGGTTATCCACGTTAACAATCTACCTCTGGCTTACTTCTGCCAAACCCAACACTCAAGAAACTATGAATTTTAAAGTAATTTCAGAAGTTGATAACACAGAAACATAATACCTTGGACTAAGTCTGACTCTTGCAAGCAAATCATTAAATGCATGAGTAATTGTTCTATTTTACTAAAAAAATACTGGGCATTTTCCCAGTACTGACTGACCATGACCAAATTTAATCCAACTCTCTTTTTTTTCTCCCTACAATAACTTGGAACAAGAACAGACAAAATTTCAGGTTTTATTTTGGTTTGTTCCAGACAGACAATCAGTAAAAGAATCCAACAGTACTGGAGGGGTAAGAAATAGTATCTACATAAACCTAAAAGCTCAATCAGTGTTATGGCAAACTACGGCGAAATCTGTCTGCTCCATTCAGTGTTCTAGTAATTGATGACAAGCCTTCTTAACAAGGAGTCTAGTCAGTGAAAGAACACACTGCATTAGTTCTTCAATACTGTATTATGGGTTTTCAGTAGCATGAAACAGGGGACAGCTCATACATGTGACAGACAGTTTGTAAGGCAGCATAACACACCTGAAACAGCACTGCTCCAGCGGTGCATTCAACCAGGCTGTTGTCTTTGGGATGCATCTTGGCAGCCCCTCTGTGTCCTTCAGCTTTCACTGCCTGATCAGGCTTCAGAGCCTGACCTGCCGCATGCCTCGTGACAGGTTTCCTGGACACAAACCCTCCCTCTATTAATTCTCTGCAGAAATGGTATTCTACAATCCTGCTTCCCTCATCTGCTTCCTCCACTGCTCCTGCCTACTCTGTACAGACATCCATTACAAAGTTGAGATCAGCAAGACAAGCCTGGCTGAGTCCTGCCTTACAGGGAGGCTTAGGTCAGGAGTGCATGCACAGGAGCTGGGCTTTATGTTAACTGGGTTAATCCAGGCATGCACCAACTGTGCTGCTAAAATATTCATGGCTTTGCACTTACACATTACATAAAACGAGGCTTCTCTTTGAGAAACCGGTGCTGTAGGTAGACTGCATCCACCCTCTTTCCCTCTGTTAACCAATTGACCATGCAAGTGAGAATGCACTTCAACAGCCTTGGTTTACTTTCATACCAGGCTGACAAAGTCAGTTGAGGTAGGAGTGCAGTTTTTCAGAGGCAACATGAAGAAATTGGTTTCACAGAGCTTCATCCTGATTTTCTAGCAGCAGATCCATCAGATCAGGAACAATCCAGATTTAATACTGTCTGCTCTCTTGACAGTGAAGATTTCATAGCAGTTCAACTGACATATGTCTGACTCCAGGTATACTAACATACAGTTGTTCACAGAATAATTCACATTGGAAGGGACCTCAGGGTATTTCTAGGCCAACCTGCCATCCTAGGCGAAGCCAGCTATAAGAACAGACTGGGTTGCTCAGCGCTTTATCCAGCTGGGTCTTAAAAACCTTCAACGATGCACAGCTTCTTGTTCCTTGTTCCACTGCTTGGCTGTCCCCACTGGAAAGGCTTCTTCTTATATCCCGTTAAAACCTCATACTTCAATCCATATCTGTTTTCCCTTGCCCTCCTGCCACACAACTGAAGAGCCTGGTTCCACGCTCTTGGTAAGATGCGGCCTGTGAGTGCCAAGTGAAAGGAGTAATCACCTCCCTCAGCCTACTGGTCCTGCTCTCATTAAGACAGCCCAGGGTCCTATTTGCTTTCTTTACCACAGGGATGCATGTTGGCTCATGGCCACTGTGCTGCCCACCAGACCTCACCCAGGGTTTTTTCTGCAGCTCTATCCCTCACCCGTTCAGTCCCATCCAGGGAACATTCCTTCCCTGGGGCAGGACTTCGCATTTGTCTCTGTTCAAGTCCACAAGGTTCCACAGTTCAGCCCCATCCTTCAGCCTGGACCTCATGGGTATAACATCTCCACCTTGTCCCCTTCACCCATGTCTGGGGCAGTTCACAGCTTTATACAGATGCCTGCACCTCCACTAAATGTCACCAATAAAGCCATTTAACAGGTACAGATACTAGGACAGACCACACAGCAACTTCTCTTGCCACTAGACAACAGGAGTTATGGCAATAGGGAATTCAAAGACTGATCATAAGCCTCAGAAAAGGCTACTGTTAGACACCCACCAGGATGAACAGGAGAGTCAGGGGCAGGTGCTGGACTCCCTCAGCTTAGGTGGCCACAGGCCTAAGTAAGTGGTTGGACTGCCTGCAGCTGGTACCTCCAGAACCAGGGCTGGAGACAGCAAGAGCAGAGAAGCTCTGGCTACAACAGGAAACACCCTCTTATGAAGCTACAAGAAACACTGCTGCTTCCTGGGGGGCTCCTTCTGACAGAAAAGTCATCACAGATGTTCACCAAGAACCCTAAGATGTGCACTGAGCCCTCCACCATGGCATGCAGAGCTCTAGACAAAGTAGTCATGTATGTATTTCTGCTTTCTAAAGTTTTGACTATCTCACTGGTTTCAAAATGACATCCTGGGCACTACTCAAACAAAGCGACTCACAAGCCGAATGCAATTGACTCAGTTACCATGCTGGAGAGGAGAGGCTATGCCATGGGATGCCTTGAAGGGGAGAAGGACTAGGAGCAGACAGGCATCATCCCACACAAATGTGCATCTTCTCCCCCTCTCTGCAAGACACTGCTGTAATGATGTTCCCAGAAGAACAAATTGTTAATAATTAAGAACTACATGTTCAGACAAGCACTACACTGCAGTGCATTGTTATAGCTTTAAGAGGACTCTTGTTCTATTACTTTTCCTTTTCTACTTCAGAAGACTCAAGGGAGGGATTTGCTCCATTACCCAAGACAACTAACGAGGTTCAAATTACACTTCAAATCTTTTTCTCTCCTCTTGATTCATGACTGTGCTTGGACAAGTCACCCATGGAAAGAAGTAAATCCACTCTCATAAAGGGCAAACTGTGCAAATGGCAGCAGGAGTCCCAGAGTACCAGTGAGTCATGGGAAGGACCAGTGAAAACTCACTTGGACTCTGGCTGAGAAACAGCTGCTTCTGAGAGTAGCATGTGGCAAACAGACTTCCCTCTGATGCCATCACCTTTAAGAGCACTCAGATGTGCTTCAAAGGGTAAACACACATGGGTACACACAAAGAAATGCACAGGTACAGGATGTGTGCAGAATCTCAGACAGCTACACTGTTGGGCAAAATTCAAGTATGTTTCGTAATTGCTACATGAAGGGCACTATATCAAAAATACCAAGCAGAGACGCTTGTTCATTGCACTTGATGGCCAAGAGCAACTACTGCTATACTACAGCTTGTAGCTCAACTTTATCCCACAGGCAGAGTATGTGCTTGTGGATCACAAGACGAGCTATGGTACCACAGAGAAAATGGGAACTGGAAGAGGGTTACGTTCAAGCATGCTTACAAGGAAGGCAGATTGCCAGTGGAGTAGGTTTAATTTGCTACTTACAACTCATTGAGCAGATAACTGGGTGACACTTAAACATATATACTGCCTGAGCTAGCTTATGAATGGGCTGATTATGTTAAGGAAGCCCCAAGAATACCTAAAGTAGGACTTCTATGGTTGCACATCCTTTACACCCTTCTCCAATAAGGCAGTCTGCATCCCCCATACACCCACATCTCTCACCATGGGGCCTGCCCCGGCTGCCCGGGGAAGGCCACAACAAATTCAAGGGCACTGAGGCTAACACCAGGTCCACCACAACAAGCATCAGTTCTTGCACACAAACAAGGTGCACTTGGCTCAGGTACCAGTGACGCGCTGCCTGGAACCCGGCTCATGTAATGCAAACGGGGGTTAGATGGGGCAGTGCTGCAGCTGGGACACACAAACCCGCACAGTTCCCCGCGATCCGTCCCCCAGGACCGAACCAGCCGACCCGCAGAAAGGACGAGTCACAGCTCACCGTCCACTTGCTCTTAGGAGCACAGCACCGCTCCCCGACAAACCCCAGCGCCGGGACGGCAGCGGGAGGCCGGCAAGAGCCGCTGCCCGGGGCCCGCCGCGGAAAGCAGCCGCTCCGTCACCGACCGCTGCCGCCCCTCTAAGCTGCTCCCGCCGGAGCTCTGGGGCGGGCCCGGGGAAGCATCCGACGGCGCGGCCGCCCCAACCCCACCTGCGCGGTGCGAGGACCGCTCCCGCAGTCCCCGCCGGACCGGGCCATACCAGACCGGACCGCACCGTACCGTACCTCCTTCCTGCGGCTGGGCGCGCCCGGGCGGGTGATGAGCGCCGTCTCCTCGCACACCACGGCCACATCCTCCACGAAGACGCAGTCGGGGAGGCTCTCATCGGCCGGCAGCTCCAGCACCTGCAGCCCCAGCTTTCCCCGCAGCACACCCACGTACAGCTGATGCTCCCGTTCCGCGCGGGCGAAGTCCACCTCGGGGCCCGCCGCCCTGCGCAGCGCCTGCCGGCACAGGGACTCGGGCAGCGCCCGCACCACGGCGTGCGTGCAGCGCCCGAAGGCGGCAGGGCCGCCGCCCAGCCCGGCCATGCTGCGCGGCGGGGCACGGAGCAAGGAGCGGAGGATGGCAAAGGGACGAGCGGCCGCAAACGCCGCCGGCCCTGGCAGCTGATAAAGCACCGCCCGCGGCCCGGCCGCGCCCCATTGGCTCCCCACCAGGCACATTTCCATGGGGCCGCCGCCAAGCTCGCTCCCATTGGCTGGCGGCGGCGGCCGGGCCACGCTATTGGCCGCCCCCCGCAGGGAGCCGCTTACCTGGGCGGCGGGCGGGAGCGGCGGCACCTCTGGTTCAGCCCCGGAGAGCCCGGCCGCGGAACCTCGACTTGAAGGTCGAGGCGCTTGTCCCAGGGCAGGGCGTTGGGGCTGCCCGTGCGTGCCCCAGGGCTCCGGTACCACAACGCGGGTTGAGGGGCAGCGCGTTTGCGCGTAGTAATTCCACATAGCTGTGTATGAACACGTAATTGTACTGACACAGGGCAAATACCTGCCTTGAATGAGCATTTCTAGGCTCATTCGAGTTCGGTTCGAGTAGGGGTTGCTTATCCTTCCTGCTTGGGTATGCCTTAGGCTTGATGCCTTGGCTGCCTGTGGCTTTCCGGTTGCAGAGCAAACAGCTCGGCTGTCTACCTGTGCAGCCAAAGGAAGAATATCCCATTATGAAAGCAGTTCCAAACACACATCCAAATAAGACAAGCCAAATCGCATCCCAATCTCTTGTCATGGCTTCTTACATGGCACAGCGCGTCCACTTCTTTTACAATGACAAAGTTTCCACCTGTGTGGGGTAAAGGTGGCAGCAGTGTTTTGCTCCAGAGACTGAAACAACGAACATTTTCCACCCTTTCCCCTAAAAGAAGCCCTTATTTCTCCCCATTTCACTTTCCCCAGGTTTTATCCTGACTTGAAGTCATCCCACACAAGGGCCAGCCCTTTCGGCGCACACATCTGTCTTCCAGGCAGGAAGCAAGTGAGGCGCTGGGCACCAGATATGCACGGAGGCAGCAGCCCCGGGTTGCTGCTGTGGGTGCTCTCCCAGGTACCTCTGAGGTCTCTCCTCACTGGAGAGGGCAGAGAGATAGAGGAGCATCCGTTTTCCTTCCAGCTCTTCTTTCACCAGCAGGGCTCTTCCAAATGTCCTCCTGGTCACCGGGGGAATGCTAGCAGCACACAGTTCCATGTGCCCCCTTCAGTGCTTAGACAAAACTCAGGCAGCTGCCTTTGGCTATCACAGACATCAGCACACGTTCAACATGTGGGAATATGGCTAGGGAATAACACAAAAGAAATACCAAGATGTGTTTCCAAAATGGCAGCTGACTAGATTTTCACCTGCATTTTCCACAAGTTCTCCAAATATCTGGTAAAGGCTGCCTTTACTTAAGCTGCATAAGCACAGTTATTTGAGCAATGTCATTCACTCAATAATGTGCAAATATTATTCTTAAACAAATGGACAGGCAATTGAGTTGCTATCACATAGGACATTTCAAATCCTTGAGAAACCACTACAAATGATATTAGACTGGTGTAATGCGTAGTTGTCCCACAGTCGTTAAAGCCTATTTCAACTAACTACACATCTGGGAAATGGCCATTGGCACACTTTGGTTTGCATTTTGCTAGAGTGACTTTTAGCCAGAAGTAAAAGTGCCAGTATCTTTCTTTAGTTAAAAAAACAATTGCCAGGGTTCCTATCTGAAAAGGCATTGAAAATAATTGTACTAGCAGCCAATGGATAAGAAAGTTCTAGTTAATACAGATTTTCTTGCCTTCTATAAATACCTTACGAGTGTATAAACAGTGGCAATGTTCAGATCTCACAGAGATTACAAGAGTATGTGTTCCGAGGTGATGCCACAGTCACCTTGTACTGATGTGGTACCCTGGGACAGTGAGGTTTGTCCAGAGGCATTGCCACCAGCTCAGGCTGACTTCAGGGGGCCATGGCTTCTCCTTGGTAGCTGGTCAGGTATTGCTTCTGACAGTTTCCCAATACCTTTCTATGTTGTGGGAGACAAGGCTGGAGGAAGGAGGATTCCTTTATGAGATTCCATGGTATGAGATCATGGTATGCTGTGAATACAGTGTGTTTTGGAAATACAAAACATCAGCTATTTAGACAAGGTTGCAGAAGTAATCACTACAGTAACAGAAAAAAAAAGTCATCTGTATTTCCATAAATGTATAAAACAGCACAGTTTAAATTCAAATGAAGATCTGTCTGCAGACTGTGATTGTTCTATTATTTATGTTAAACAGAAAGGCGTCATTAACAATCTAGGAACAAGATGCACCTAAAAAGAAGATTGTATTTATAGTAAGAATAACAAAAATTAACAAAATATCAGTTTACTCACAAATTAACATTGTATAATAGAATGTGCTCACACAGTCTTGCAGGAGTGCTGTTTTAATTCATCATATGAAGTAATACAAAATGAGTCAGCTACAGTCATCCACATAGTGCTAGTTGTCTACCTTGTTCTATATTGCTTGTCTACTGTGGCTGCTAGAGAGGGACTTTTCATCAGGGACTGTAGTGACAGGACAAGACGTGGTGGGTTCAAGCTGAAAGAGGGGAAGTTCAGGTTAGATGTGAGGAAGTTCTTTACTGTGAGGGTGGTGAGGCACTGGAACAGTTTGCCCAGAGAAGTGGTAAGTGCTCCATCCCTGGAGTTCAATGCCAGGTTGGACAGAGCCTTGGGCAACATGGTCTAGTGCAAGGCATCCCTGCCCATGTCAGGGGGGTTGGAACTGGATGACCTTATGGTCCTTTCCAACCCAAACCACTCTATGATTCTGTATCCAGTATTTTTCTGTAATTTTGTCCTGCTGGAAAGGCTAGTGTAAAAGGGCACAGCTGCCCCCCAGCAAAGAAAAAAGCTGTGTCACGCTATGAAATTCATGAAGAGCAATGAAAACTATGCTTGTAAAAGAAAATGGACTGCAGAACATTTCAGCAGTATCACAAAATCTGTATATAGAAAGGATACAATACTTCATACAGAAAAGGATGCAAATCCAGGTGTTTTGTGACTGACACTACAGAGAGTCATCTTCTGGCAGTGACAGTGAGATGAAAATTGCTTTGCAAAATGCTCTTGAGGATGCATATGTGAATAGTGCATTCACTGTCAGGAGAAAAGGATAGACATTGAAACTGGAGACAGGGTTTAAAAGTTATGATGGAAGTCACCAATACACTGAGTGGAACTTCATCCATTTGACAGTCATTTGGCAGCATATTGGTAAGATTCTCTTTATTTTTATCTTGCAGCTATGACTTGAGAACCATCTGCAGCTATGTAAAAACCACCACAAATATGAAGGGAATAATTTCCACAAGGAAGGGGGCAAGCAAGGGACCTCAATTGTAGCAAGCAAAAGGACAGAAAACTGTGTAACAATAAAGAGCACAGTAAAAGACTGCCTGGGAAGAACATGCAGCCTCTATACCAGGTCTTCTTAAGAAGTTAGAGAAATATGGCTGCAAAGGTTGAATGCACTTCCCATCACTTGCAGGTGCTGGAACACCACAGCTGGCTCTGAAGCTTTAATGGATATCTCACACTATTAATGAAATGCTACTTGAAAATTGAGATAATGAAAAACCAGGACAAGAAAACAACTGAGCCATTCAGTCACCAGTACATCCTGCTATGGCAATGGGAATCTGTACCAGAAAGATGGGGAGATACTGAATTTCACCTTTTAAAGAAATATGGGTTTAAGTGTTTTCTTCAGCTCAATGAAAAAACATGCAACTACTGTATAGCCAAATACCATTATTAACAGAAGCAAACACTGTTCTGGAGGAAACGCTCCCATTATGATCAATGGATCATCCTCTTAGTAAAGATACAGGATCAGGTCTTACTTACAGCCATACAAAAGAAAAATGTTACTTTAATAATGCTTTAGATACACAAAAAGCAACTCAGGGTTTTTCACCTGGGTAGCTGACAGAAGTTTTCAATTTCTGCCCTACTACTGTAATACAGAACTCCATAGTGATTCAGTGAATTAGTATTTAGACTAAATAAGTGTCTGGGCTTCTCATTTAGAGGTGTTAAAGACATTAGACAGCAAGACACTTCACTCTACTGCATGGACAAGCTCTGGAGTGTTTTTTCATTGCTGAACAAATTTCGCCCACCATCTGTCCTTTACATAGTAGATCACTCATGGAAGAGGAGACCAACCTCTTCCTGATAGCAGAAATCAAGAGTGTGTCTGCCAGCCTGTAGAGAAATCCTTTTGGGAAGCAGCATTTTCCCTTGCCTGAGTGGGACCCAAGCTATCTCTTAGAGTCTTGCTAAGGCTAGATTAATCCTATATATAGTTAAGGAGAACACAGTGTTTGTTTTGTCTTCTATTGGATAATAGACAGGGTGTTTTCTCAGCTGGCATTTTGTATCCTCCAGAGAAGGAGGAATTTCCATGAGCTGCCGGCTATGCAGTTGTTGGGAGACCGAGCTGTCAAAGGATGATTCTTTAAAAGCCAGCTTTGGCAGCATTGTTGTGATGGGACATGGCACCAAGGAGCCTGAACAGCATGCAGAGGCGCAGGACATTCCTCACATTTATAGTCTTCCCACGTGCTTCGTTACAATATGTTGCATTAGAACAATCAAGATCAACGTTTGGATTCACTTGGCTGAGCAAACAGATCACTGGGGAGGCAGCTGCAGGACTGTTACCATTTACCTCATGTGCTGCTGCTTCCTCACCTTCACCATGACTTACATCCACTTCTGCCCTGCCTTCTCTACAGGTGAAAAGACACCTGTTGAATTGTAAAAAGAGCATGGATTGGGTACTGCAGGTTCAGATGACCATGACTAAAAACTGTTATTTTTTTCCCGGGCAGATTAGTACTGCCTGGAAATCTATGCTGAACTACAATAGTTGCCATCTCTATTACAGTAAAGAATAGAAAGACACCTTTTATTTCCCTGATGGACATAGTTCCCAGAAATATGCCAGAAATGCTATGCCAGGCAGGAGAGAAAGAGGATACAGGGCTAGGATAAGTGCTTTGTAAATTGTTCTTCTTGTGGCTGCCCTGGGAAAATTAGACAATAAGACTTTTCCTTCTGTCAGTCAGCGTTTTTAATAAAGTATGCTATTTTATCAGCTTGGCAAGGAAAGCATCAGCTCCAGCAGTAGGAGGGGGGATGGCTCATGCCATTTGCACTTACAAAGCTATTGTTCAGTGGGTCTCATGGATCCAAAACCAGCTGCTGTGAGGTGCTGCAGGTGCCCCCCTAGGCAGCATAGAAAGGTTGCCTGAAGGAAGGGTGGGATAAAGTCTTTATCATAGCTGTTAAGCTGTTGTGCGTTGATACAAAAGGCATAATGCATGTGCTGGTTTTTTTCTCCCCTTCAAGTCTTCCACCAAAACTACACCTTTATTCCCTAAAAAAAGCTTTAAAAGTGCTGACTGATGCAGGTTAATATTTTCTAAATAATCCAAGCCTATTGCAGGGTAATGGGAGTTGCTTTTTAATATTTACCCTAAGTCTCCATTCCCCTTTTCTACGGAGCCAGCTGACAGGCTGGCAGCACCCACAGGTATGGCAGGCTGTCCTTGCCTTTCATTGCCTCAAAAGCCCTTGCAAGCTCAGCAGTGAGATACAATGACATTTGGCTGTATCATTTCTTGCTTTCTTACTTTGTATTTCCCATTTCTTCCAGAACCCAGCTGCCTGAGAATGAATTCCCAGCCTTTCTTATCACTTAGGCATCTGCTGCCTTCATTTGTACATGCTTCATGCATTTTTGGTGTTAACTTTATATGAAACTTGTTAAAGTGGAATTAGCTTTTACATCCACAAGAAAGAGACTATGGAAAGACGTGTATCTCTATATGTCTATGCACACACACAAGTCAACACCTTTGTGGTTTTCCTTGTATGTAAGCAAAGGGCAAGCAGTTCTTTTGCCAGCTTCCTTGGCAGTAAGATCAGTGCTAGAGACAAACAGATTAATACATCACAAATGAAGCTAAGAATGTGGAAGATTTGTACTAGGCTTTTTTACTAGTGTATTAATGTGGTGTCCTAAGTGTCAGAGTTAAGAAGTTATAAAACATGAAAAGATACACAGATTTACTTCAGTAGTAATGCTTCTAAGGCAAGTGGCAATTCCTCACAGAATAGATGTGAAATTATCTTTTCTTCTTCAAAAGAAAAGCTATTTGCCCCTCCATAGGGAACAATGGATAGGTGCTTCCACAGGAAGCGGGTAGTATACAGAGAGTGACACTGGTTGGTAATGCTTGAGAAGGCAGACGGTGATCGGTTTGCTTTATTTGAACTTATGCTGTTCCTTATCACCTAGCTGAGAGGTTTCTGGATACCTGTAATGCACCAGCTGAAAACAAATGAAGACATTGAGCAGTTAAGGTGCAGTTCAGAAAGGGACAGAACTCCTACTCCCCACAATTTCCCTGACAAGTAGTGCCACTGCATACAATGGAGACCAGAGGCAGCACAGAGGGCACTGGCTTCATCAGATGAACCAGCAGGAGATGAGGCACCCTTGATACCACCTAACTGTTGATGGTGAAAGAATGCTGAGCTGAAACTTCTATGGGAATTCAATGTCTCTTTTCTGAATGTCAATGAGATCAGAGCCTATCTCTGTATATTCGCTGTTAGGATCGTGTACCCTTGTAGTGCAAAAGCTTTTCCTGATGTCCACTTCGAACCTCTCAAGCTGAAACTTCTGCCTGATTAATCCTCAGCACCTAATGAGAAGAATTTGTCTCCATTGTGTTTGTAACTGCCCTTCAAGTACCCATAAGTTGTTATTAGCTGTTTCTTAGCCTTCTCTTTTCAAAATCAAAGAAGCCTAGCTCCCTAAACCTCTTTCCATGCCATGTACTTCAGAACCCTAATCACCTTGCAACCTTATGTCCAGTTTCTCAATGTTTCTCTTGACCTGGGAGCCCCAGGCTGGACACAGCATTCCAGATATGTTCTCACCAGTACCCATTACAGGGAGATAATAATTACTTACCATTTACTGGCCATGATCATCCTAGTGCAGCCCAATATATTATTTGTAGACTATGAAACTAGTTTGTTGGTTCCTATTTCATACATACATATGTAGAGTTTGTACATTTGCAGATCTCCGCAGTTCTCCTTGTTGACCTTCATGGAGTTGCTGCTTCAGTTGCACTGAAACCCAGTGCTCAGGTTTCACAGGGCCAGTTTAAATTCTTCCAGAGATCAGCGTGATTGAAACTGATGATTACCACCTCAGCATATTCCAAGCACAAAGAGCAAAAATGTAGATCAAACTGAATTACTGCTGTTAAAACCAGCAACCTTCTACACATAATACAAACCCTCCTATCCTTTCCCCTGATTAGCGGGAATTCTACCAAAAAATAGCTCCTCCCATTTAGTTCTATGGATATCGTTCAGCTGTATTCAGGTCCAGGAAACTATGCCTAGTCACACCAGTAAAAGATCTTGTCCACCTTTTCTCGTGTTGTCTTGGAACTGATGGGTACAACTCTTCTTTCCCCTCTCTTCTCCCCCCCCAGAATCCTGAGGACTTGTGATGAGCTGTAAATTGCTATTTATGTTCTGCAAGTGTTCTGCACCAATGCTCATACTTCCATCTGATCTGTTGATATTTCAAAATCTCTATCATTCTACATTTGATAGCAACTTATTATTTTATGAAAATCAAACTGCTTTGGTTTTAGGAAGACATAGAGGCACTGTTGGCCACATTACTAGAAAGGAATGGACGTTGTCTTGATAAACTGCTGAAGAAGCCCGTTCACATAGTGAATATGCTTGCCAATGCCTTTTCTGACCACATAAATTCAGTTCTGTTTGAAATGTGTTTGTGAAATCAGTTGAAGAGAGTGCCTTTCACAGAGTAACTGCAAAGATAAAATCAGCACTGAAAGCAGATAGCTGTCCTTGATTTCTCTGAAAGCAGTAACAGAAAAGTATATTTCATGCATTTTGGCACTTCTATTTCTTACTGCTATAAATATATATAGATTAACTAGCACCTCAAAATGCTCATATTCTTATTCCATCCAGGATCAGAGAAGAAATACCACAAGGTAATGAGCACAGTAAGCGGAGATGGAAGAAATTCTATTGTGCATGTAGATAAAATACAATTATTTAATGACTATGGCCATAGCTTCAGAGGATAGATAGATCTAAAATATAATTATCTGCTCACTTTAGCAGATGCATTAATGACAGGAATGGAATTATGTACTTCTTTATGCCTTTCAGTTACAAGCAATATGAAACAACTTATTTTTTTTTTAACAGCAGGAGGAAAAGCATTATCTCACTTATTTTTCACAAGAGAAAGATGTCTTTTTAAAGATAACTAATAGTTTCAGGCACTTCCACCTATGGGCGCTTTTCTCTCAAGATCTGAAAGTTAAAGGCTTGGGGAAACACCTCGGAAATAGCAGTATCTGAAGTATTATAAGTAGGGCACACCACACCATGAGTCATTTCTCACAGTCTCTCCAGAAACAGTGAAGGTGACAAGACAGTGTCATGTGGGAAATGTTTTGTTACAAACAGTAGAACTGCTCTATGTATAAAACAAGAGTATAATACAACACTGAAAAACAAAGGTATATATTAGTAGCTGTCGTATTTTAACAGCTGTCTGAAGTACCAGATGACTTTTGCTGCATATGTTGTCGTCTGGTAAGAAAGGGAGATATCCACATACAAAAGTAATGAAGCAGTGGCATCATGATTTAAAAATACTTTAATAGTGCAACATGGAATTCAAGATCTACCCAACCAACAGAAAATACATCATTTTCCTTTCTTATATTTGGAAAGCATGAATGTAAAACTTGCCTTTTTTATCTCTCTTATCCACACATAAGGCTTGCCTTCCAGTACAGGCTATTTTAACGGGGTTAGCTATTGAAGTCAACAGGAAATAAATTACTGTTTCTAAGATTATTTTTTTCTTTTTGGTCCTACTACATCAAGTTAAGTCTTTCTTAAACAAACAAAAAAAAAAAAACAACAAAAAAAAACCCACCCCACCCCCCCCAAAAAAAAAGTCATCAAGATACAACTCATCAATAACCATTTTAATCCGTGTTGTGCATTTCTTCCCCGCTAAATCGGAAAAAGCCACTTTTAAAATATAAAACATATTAGACAATATTATTTTTAGATTAATATGCTTTAGACATCAGTTAAGTACTGCTTCCCTTTTAGTTTNATCAAGATACAACTCATCAATAACCATTTTAATCCGTGTTGTGCATTTCTTCCCCGCTAAATCGGAAAAAGCCACTTTTAAAATATAAAACATATTAGACAATATTATTTTTAGATTAATATGCTTTAGACATCAGTTAAGTACTGCTTCCCTTTTAGTTTATAGGCTATCGCTTAACTTTGCCCCACTTACTCAATATATAACTACCTGAAGGCAAATTCCACCCTGTCACTGCTGTCAGTGCAGAGTCGTTCTAGTGAAGTCATTCCATGCCAAAACACAAGCAAAACAAAAACCAACCCTGTGTGCATTTATATTCCTTCCTATTTGGTGTACAAATAATTTTGTCAGAACTGGGTACATCTAAAAATTTTTACTACTGACTATTGATTATTTTACTGTGTAGCACCCAGTGCCCTCAGGGCTTTATATCATGGAATTTCCTACATGCATCTGTTGGATATTACCATGTGGCTAATTAGCCATTCCTCAACAGAAGGGAAATCATCATTCCAACTTCTTTTTTTTTTCATTTCCCAAAACACATCTATGCTGCATGAGCACACCAATACCCATTACATGCACAATGTGAGATTGATTAGTTGGTATAAAAATCTGTTTCTGCCTAATGATGCTTTTGCCTACTGCAAATTGCAGCAGGTCTGTTTTTTTATAGCTTTGCAAAGGTAATTCTACCTCCTCTTTCTCTCTTCTTAACCTTTTGCCCCAAAATACCACAATTTCTTTTTCTAATTAAATTGCTACACTTTGTGTCTATATACAAGTTTTATCATCGTGCATCTGTTTCAAAATCATGACCTGCACTAGCTATATGCCTCTGGAACAATGGAACTGCCAACAACAGGGCAAAAATGTGGCATTTAGCTCACGAAGTTTGGAAGCTGCCCCCAGAAGAGATCATTTTGACTATGGACATCTGTGTCTTCAAAGTGAAATGCAAAATCCACTTCTTTGATCTAGTCCTCTGCTCAGTAACACCACATTTAGATACAAACATGCATCATATAAAACCAACATTGCCTTGCTCCCATTGAGTACAGGAAGAAGAAGGCTCCTTATGTGCCATTTTATTTTTGGGAAGCAACTGGACGCTGCAGCAGCGAGACACTCTATATAAAGATCTAGAAATGTGGAGATTTTCCAAGACTCTGAGCACACCATGCACTGCCAGTGTGGTAAGTGAGGCAGTTTCTACTGTTAACACCTTGCAATTGCAGCCACATATTCAACTGAGCCCCCACCTGAAATCTGCTGATCAAAGCAGCTTTAGCTTGCACACAGCAGTGACAGGGAATGAAGATACACATCAGGCTGATGAGCACTAAGAAGTAAATTGTTTGCCCAGATGGAAATCAATAGCTCTCTTCACTCTCTTCATTCTTTGGCAAGACTGGGAGCTTTGGATGGCAATTAAAGCTTACCCAGCTGCCAAGTGTCCTAATTACACACACAAGAAATCCCACATTTCTCCTTCTACCTGAAGCATCCCTTGTGTCACATTCATTAAGCTCGTTACAGTCAGGCCTCCTGCTGTTGCTGGAACTTAGGTATTTTTCTAACACACCACCCCAAATACTTGCTGGCACCTGGCTCCACCAGTGAGTGATCCTCCCAGTGCCCCATGGATGCTCTACAGTGCCACCAGCCCCTGTGCCACATAGGCATTTTCACAAGACCCTTCCAGGTAGCATCTCCCCTCTCCCTCTCCCACTCCACCGAATTTTGCTGCCCACCCTGCCCTGCATATGGCGTTTTCCATTAATTACTGCCTCCTGCTACTGGATTTTCAGCCACTTGTTTCTTTTATTCGCAACAAACTTCTCCACATCCTCTCCAGCCATTGGAAATGAAACCCTATCTTCGATGTATTTTGTCAATACATTGTTCATTCATCCATCCATCCTTTGTGAACTGAAGCAGGCCTGGGTTCTAAGAGGAAAGAACAGATTTTACTTCCCTTGTAAGGGACAATATTGCAAAAATTTCTCATAGAGCTTCATAAACCCTTTAATGTGACTGGCACATTTTGGGTGCAGCATAAAGAAAAGTAACTAATGGACAGCTGAGCTTGAGCAGTGCAAACAGTTTCCAGGAACAAATCCTAATTGTCCTTGACCAAAATATGTGTTTTTTTTCAGAAGCCTTTAATAATTCAGGTCTGAATATAATGCAATTAGTGAAGCTGTGCAAAGCATAGTGAAGAAAAAAGCCACTAAAAGCTTAGGCCTCTTATTTTATCATCATGATTATCACTTTATTATGAATTAAATTGGGAAAACCCATTTAGAACCCGTGGATCCAAGAGCAAGGCCTCCAAAAGACAAAGGTAAAATAGCATCCCACTTAGCCTGAAAGCTCAAGACCACAATGCCCAAATATTGCACTGTATAAATCACCTTGTGCTTGCACAAAATGGTTAGATTGTCTTAATCAAGCCATAAAATAAGCTGAACAGCATCCAACTATATTCACCAATGAACAAATAGGCTATGGGAGAAAAGAAAGGGTAAGACAGAATCCATCATTCTCCTTGAGTCATCCATAACCTTCCAATTTACAAGTGAACTTCTAAGGATATTATGAAAATTAAAGAGTATTAACTTGTGTTATGCTCTTTTCTTTTTCATCTCTTTAATAGTGTTTTGATTCTCATTCATCCTGAGCCCCTGCTGCACTGCTCTGGAAGGGCAGAGAGGCCTTAAAGGCAGGTATAAATGAATTTACAGGGCCAGAGAAGCAGAAGGGCACCTTAGAGCTAGTGAAAATGATCACCACCATCAAAGAAAGAGAAATTATTGAACAGGTGGTACTACTGTTGATGCAAGAAATAGTCAAACATTTCTCTTCATCTCTATGCAGTATAGTTCACCAACAAATGACATACACATTCCTCTTTTGATACAAATAATTCATATGCACACAGACTACCTCAAGTAAAGCCTGATGTGAATCTTCCTTGAAGGTGAAAAAGACCATCTGTCTTTCATCAGCCAAGCACAAAAGGGATGCATTGCTATTTTATAAAAGCTGCCAGTCAATTCTAGGTGTGGGATCATCTACCACAATAGGCAATGTGCCATGTCCCATACTGGTGAAGTGCTCTGTAATTTGCAGCACTGTGAACATGGTTTGTAATTATATTTGATTGGGCCACAGCACATAAATTACATAGTTTTTACATTTAGCTGCTACCACAGATTCTTGCCTGGTATTAGCTCCCAGGGGCTTTTAGTAGGGATAAAGAGGGGAAAAGAGATATAATCTGATTTTTTAAAGAGACTTTGTTTTTAAGAAAGAGGGCTTAGGGGGAAAAATTAACAATATCTATGTGGGGTTTATTAATATTATTATTACTATTACTGCTACTGCTACCACTATTACTTTGTTGTCAGTTCAGCTGGGCAATATCCCAATAGGACTAGCAAGAGAAGAAAAACTACACCACTGAACAGTTTTTTTCTGGCAGCATATCTCTAGGTATGTTAGAATAAGCCCAGTTTTCTTCTCCTATTTGCAATGATTTGTAAGCACAGCTGTCAGGCAGTATCCTGGTCTGGAAACCAGATCCATAGAAACAGTAGCTTATAACCTGCTGTGTACATGTTGGGTGCGATACTTGGTCATACTTGCTATCTATTGTGACAAATACAAAGCAAGAAGGCCCCTCCTGCAGAGACCTCGAGGATGGAATTTGAGAAGACAGATCCTAATCGTAGCACAGGAGTACATACCCTGCAATTCCCCAGGGCTTGCTGTCATTGAGGAACCGGTGGCTGAAATGGCAACACAGCAAGACCATCCTCAAACACTGATCCCAGGGAAAAGCTGAATGATTGAAGATTTGCAACTATTTAATCCATTTTGGCCTGGAAAGAATTTTAGAAGAATGAGAAGCTTGAATCAAAACTTGAGTAAGCCTAAGGCTATCCTGACATGTTTGTGAACTAAATTCCCTCCTGACACTTCTCTATTATTTCAGTTCTTGGATCATCATTCTTTGCATGCTGGGACCAACAATGCCTTTTATTGTAGCCTGCCCTATTTTCCTCCTGCACACAAAGGGAAAGGTCCCTTGGTGAATGCCAGAGGCAAATACTGCTTTCTCAAAAAGTTACATGGGAGAACTATGCTTTGGCTTTTGTTGGCATGCTGTAATCTTCAGCCACAGAGAGAAGGCTGAGTCATTCATAAATATAGCCTTTGGACTTTAAAGGTCAGCTGTGAAAAAAACCTGTTAACACAGAGCCATCCTGGCAAACCCAAACATATCACAAATAACCCACCATGGTAAACACCCATAACTGCGTAACTGCAGACTGCTATTCCACAGGCTACAACAAGCAGCACCAAAACAGGAAAAGGTGGTGGAGATAAAGGTGGTCTTGGAAAGGTTTAGGAAAATCTGTGATGTTTTTCACAGTGAAAGAGTTTACAGAAATGCCTGACAAATGACTGGAAGAATAGGTGGACTTCTGCAACAGGAGGCAAGCTTAGGAAAGAAGCAGCCACATGCGAAGGATCAGCTTGTGAATGAGAAGCCTTGCAGTGAAACCACAAGAGCCAGTTGTCACTAGGGGAATAACATTTGAGACATAGAAAAGAAACACAAACTATTTTCCAAAGATAATGAAGAATTCAAAGTCTTTCTGGGGCTTAAGGGCATTTAAATGTAAATGAGCTTTCTGCACCCAACCCAGAATCCAGAGCTGCTTAGAAATTTTTGCATTATTTTCTGTTGAGTAATCATAACTTTTGAGAACCCAGTGTAGTCCTACACAATGCTGTGAGCATGGTGTCTGGGTGTGCAGGGGATTGTCTCCCATTAAAGAGTGTGGATGCTTACTCTAAATGATGTAGCACCTTCACAGCTGGGTTTTGTGTGCATCTTAGTCGAGAGAAACTCCCTTGTACATGTACCTGAACCCCAGCATTCACTGTGAACTTGTTATTTTTATGAAAGTAAGTTAGAAATACATAGAAAGAGGGGCACGGGGTTGTGCTGAATGAGAGCCATAACAGATTTTAAACTTTATGGCTGGAGTTGGAGCTGATGAAAGGCTACAGGTAGACAGGCAGAAACCAAAGTCCACTCAGCTGACGCACACGGTAGTGGAGAGCAGTTGCCTCCAGCCCCTCACACCGTGCTCTGGCCACAGCAGCTATTGCCGCCCCTGGGACACATCCCAAATGGCCTTGGCACCCGCCAGCCAGCATCAGCAAGGATGCAGCTCAGTGACAACTGTCACGGAGATGTGGGAAATGGCAGGAGTGAGAGCAGGAAGGTGATGCTGAGCCGTGCAGAGCACTCATGTGCAACAAATGGACCCTCATGTTCCTCCCTTCCTAACTCCCTTCCTCCCGCTTTGTCCATGTCAGCAGCCTCCCCACCTCTTCCTCCCCTCAAGCACTCAGAGTTGGATAGCTTTCAGCTCCTCCATTTCCTTACCCCTTTCTCCTCCCAGAATACATCTAGGCTCCAATATTTCTTTCTCTACAACTCTAAGAAGTCCAGGCTGACCTGGTCATGCATGGTGTCCCTTCTGTCACTCTGGCACACAGCCACCCCACCTCACTGGCTTAAAATGTTGCTTTTGAAGTTGATCAATTCTGGGATCCCTCAAAACCATAGCTCCTTATGCTCCTTCATCAGATTTGGGTTTCTTGGAGCAAGCCAGTGGGAGCCATCCTAGGTCTCTCTGGCCTAGGTATAGACATGATTACCATCTGCAGGTCTACTCCATTCTCCTCCTCTGAAAACCCAGACCTGGTCTCGTCAGACTCTAATACCATCTCCTCCATACACATCCCTGGTGCTCCTTTCAGGCTCACCCAGACCGATGTTTTTATACCTTTCCTATGCACCACCTCTTCATAAGGAAATGTTTTGCTAATTCCACTCAGTTTACCACATCTTGTCTTTTAAATCCCTCGTCAAACTAATTCTCACCAGCCTGCTTACAATGCAAACAAAGTAATGCCCTGTTGTTTGTTTTAGCTTCTCAAGAAGTTATGTCACACTGCAAGGGATCTTAACCCATCTCCTGGGCACGTGCAGGCAGGGCTGCCAGGAGAGCTGGCTGGGGCAACAGGACAGGTTCCTGCACATATGGGAAGGCTGAGGAGGAGTTAAACACTTTCTCCAATCTGCCCTGCTCAGATGATGGCCACAACAGTTCCCATCCAGAGACAGTGCCCAGACCCCAAAGCTGCTGCCTGTGATCTGGCCCCTGCTCTCCATCCCCTCTTCTGCCAGAAACATTCAGCTGTTGACCTTGCTTAAATTTGGATTATCAAGCAATCTGTCCAGGAAGCTTGTGCCATCTCCAATAAGAGAATTTTCCTTAAAGCAGATTTCTGGGCACTGCCAGTTTGCCAAAGGGAAGGCCATCTCTTTTTCCAAGTGGTATGAAAATGAGTGGATTTAACAATATTTGTTTCTAGCATTTGGTAAATATTTACCTGCACTGATTCCTATGCCCAGTTAACTCTGCAGAGCATGATCAGCATATGTATCATCTCAGCTGACTGACTCTTGGACCAATATAAAGAGCCAAAGCTTGAAGCCTTCAAGTGAACACACGAAGATGGAAATTAAAACAAGAAATTATACACATTTTAAAACATTTGAGCTACTGGATTTCTCTTGCAGATATCTAAATACCAAAATGCCTCACACCATACTGCTGCCCTGTTTCTACACCCAAAAAGGCAGAGCTATTGTCATGGTTTCTGCATTTGAGAGCTCGTTAAAGTTTTCCCTTGTAACCTCTGCAGATTATAAAAAGGCCTATCCCTAGTGAAATATGGATCTCATTTGTTTTTAAAGTCATTTTTGGAAACTAGACCTGGACTTACTGTATACAGAAGAGTGCAAAGGCTCATGGCTGACGTTTTCCTAAGCTTCAAATCGTACTCCAATGAGCTAAGATCTTACTTTAACTTGCTTATAAGGATTTCTTTGCTATGTGGTAGTAACGTTTTATTCTATTTGGAGTTATGTCTTGCAAAACAAGGTATCAAAGACAGCAATTACAGAGCCTGTGTCCTCCTCTGCTACCAGAGCAGCAGTGAGGAGTTGTGCTGGTGATGCCTGAGTGTGTTTATGAGACAAATTGTCATCAGGAGAGAAAATGGGGATAGAAATATCAGCAGAAGAAGATGATCGAGGCAGCGCGGGAGGAGTGCTCAGCATCCATCCACATAAGCCACACCATCGGGTAGCTCTGGCTGGAATACTGCAAGACATGTACGGCCTCAATAATGAGGAATAAGACGAGCATCCCCACCAGGCATTAAATGAGCTGAAAATGAATAACAACCACTGGATACATGCTGTAAAGCTAAGCAGAGAGGTACCGATACTATTAGAGACCCAGTCTAGGCAAGCTGATTCAGACTAGAAACTCTTCTGAAAGCGTAAGTCTTTGTATTTTTGTACACCAAAGGAAAACTCTGATTTAGGCAATCACCTAAGAGCATATGCTGGCATCTTCAAGCAATATTTCAAACTTGCAAAGTGTAGTAGTTTGAACCCAGCCAGGCAGCACGTTCACCCACTCAACCCCTCCTTTCTGCCCCCC
>NDXB01011252.1:0-24627 GCA_002631895.1 Agapornis roseicollis
GCCTTCCAGTATCTGAAGGGGGCCTATAAGGATGCTGGGAAGGGACTCTTCATTAGGGACTGTTGTGACAGGACAAGGGGTAACAGGTTCAAACTTAAACAGGGAAAGTTTAGATTGGATCTAAGGAAGAAATTCTTTGCTGTGAGGGTGGTGAGGCACTGGAATGGTTTGCCCAGTGAGTTTGTGAACGCTCCATCCCTGGTGGTGTTCAAGGCCAGGTTTGATAAAGCCTTGTGTGGCATGTTTTAGTGTGTGGTGTCCCTGCTTATGGCAGGGGGGTTGGAACTAGATGATCTTAAGGTCCTTTCCAACCCTAACTATTCTGTTATTCTGTATAGAAAAGGGAACCAAGACAGGTTCTGTAGCTATAGGAGAGGAACAAACACCTGAAAATAGGGATATCTTTCCAGGCACCTCTAGCTAACACTTAAACCTGTTAAATATTCAGTGGAAACAAGATGTAATCCCAGATGAAATAATTCTGTGCTCATATACATTTTTTCTCCACTGCAAATCTTCCAATAAGTCCAGTTATACCAAAACATTTCTAACATTATTCTGCCTCCTCCCTCACTTCCCAGATACCCTGGTACATAATTAAATAGCACAGTACAGTAAATATTCTACTCAACAAGTAACTTTAAACTTCTGAGACACCACAAGACCAGATCAGAAAATAGCACAAAACACTGGTTCTTGTAGGCCATCTAGTGATAAAAGCAGTACAGTACAAAGAGAAAACCATTTCAAGCTTTTCCTTCTTAAAGATAATTTCATATAACCTGCAAGACACACAAGGTTTCCTTGCTGATGGATGTTTTTCCCACACAGCAGCAAGTAAGATGAATGCGCCCATAGCCATACTCTGAATAAGATGACAGCATGGCCACAGGCTTCTTTCTTTCTCTCTCCAGTATTAATCCTAAAAACCATGCTGACATGACTATACCAAATGGACGCACGTTACAGAAGCCTCCTGATTTCTGACTGTCACAGATGGAAATAAAAAAACCATAAATTGACCATTAATACTTTATCTGTGGTATCTAAAAGGAGAACAAAAGTACAAATCTGCTCAAATAAAAGTTTAATTCATGTATCATAGAAAAATCTAACAAGGCTTTACATGATAAAAGATACTAAGAAAAGACACATACAAATTCATAATAAATACACTGCTTTCTCATGACATTACACACCATATTGTTAAAGTTACAGACTTAGGAACTAATTACGACCATTGCAGTTAGTAGACATTTCACTTACAAGTTTGATCCCTGTTTTTAATGCTAAATCCTGCCTCCTTACTGAGGCAAATTCTTAAGAGATATTCCAAAGAACTCAGCCTGAAAAAGAAGTAGAAGACTGGACTGGGTTTGTAAGTAGCTTAGCTGCCACATTTGTATGCAATTGTAGAGTATAATCCTCTTTTTTACACTTGGTTCTACTCAGGAGTCAGCTAATAAAATTAATAAAGTCACCTATATTAAAACAAGTTCCATTTACTGAACTTGACTGATCTGACAAATGTAGAAATAACTTGCAATATCACATGTTTAAGCTAGTAATTACCTGGAGTTAACATCTCCTTAGTTTTTTAGCAAATACATTTCACATTCTCTTACACAGTTGTTTCATGATAAAGAACAAGAGGAAAGTCTTTCACTTAAAAAACCTGAGAAACGTACCAGCTTTATTCAGATATGGTACTTGAGAGTATAATGTACTACAAAACAGAGCTGTGGTATAACCCTGAATCTCATAGAACTCCAAATCCCTGCAGATGTTAACAGAGTTTAGAAATTGCGCAACAGAGGAAAAGTTAGATTTGATTGTCTCATTTTAGTTCCTTTTTGGACACCGCAACAAAGCAAAGATATAAAAAGAAAAAATGTATCACAGAGTATTCAAATGCAACTGCTATTGTCACATTATGTCAACATCAACAGGTTTCTCATATACACTCATCTGCTGTTTGAATACTAGCTGCATTAAACTACCCCCAACAAGGCAGAAAGAAACCACTCTCTTTAAGTTAACGGCAAACTACTTGACTCAAAGTGAGAATTCTATCCAGTAGCTACAGGTAAAGTCAGATTACATAAGGAAAAAAATAGGTTTATATTCTTTCAAAAAAAAAAAATAATCTATATCTTTCATCTGTCTGCTGGCTCCAGTTACGTAAAACTGAATTTGAAACAAACAGAAAGTGGAATCAGCACTTATCTATGCCCTTCAAATGTATCCATTTTACCTGATACTTGCACTGCCTAGTTTACACTGCATCCTCCTATTTATATAGGCCTCACAAGGTGTAAACACTCAAAACAAAGCTGAATGTACAAGAGAAACAGTTTCACAAATGGGATATAATGTGCATGTTAGGGGCTGGGAGGGGGCAGGGGGAGAAGTCTCTTTGATGTCATGCCTCCTTTACCTTGGTCAATTTTTTCAATGACAGAATAGTCCCTGTCAAGCACTTGTTTACATACACATATTTATGACAAACCCGAGAGTCTCATTTGTTAAATCATGTCATAAGGATAGGATTTTCCTAAGCAATGCATCTAAGCCTTTCATGCTATCATAGCCCATGACATTTGCAATGATAACTCTCGTATTTTAAAATACATGAATAGTGGTTTTCATTGCACTAAATATGATTACTTCCAAGTTCATAAGCATAATCAAGACCATTTCCCTTGAAGAAAAAGGTACTTTTTGGCAGCTTCCCTAAAAGTGTGTTCCAAGACAATTATTATGTTATTAAATATAAACTTTATATTAATGGTCCACAAGTGCAGAAGAAACACAGAATAAATCATTACAAAGAAAGAGAACTGCGCTGGTTTTCTGTCATGTGCAGTGCACTACATCAGCTTAATTACTCAGTTCTGGCAAATAATTCCATTTATAAATAGCAACAACGACGTTTGACACAATACTCAATCAAAAAAATAGATTTGCTGAAATGAAGAAAATGTTCCTGTATAAACTGGAGTATAATTATAAATCAATTCTTTTGTTTCCTCAGCTTCACTGGGAAAACGGTGCAGGCTCTTCCGGGCTGTAAAACATTGTAAAAATACAAATCGCTTTACTGTTATCTTACTTGACAGTATCTTTCCTGGCAAAGCAAGTTGTTCTGTGTAGTATAATAGCAAATGAAATTACAGTAACTTGTATGTGAAGAACTGTGAAGATGCATCTTCATAAAGCTGATTATAGCATATTTTATTACTGGGGTGGGAGAAATTTAATTATTAATTTAAAGCCAAGCCTGTTCAAAAATATTTATCCATGAGATAATTAAACAAAATAAAACCTGAATCCTTGCCTGATTTATCCCATTGGCAACTCTACACAAGTTAAAATTAAGGACAGATGGATATGAAAATGGTATTTAAATAGAATGGTTTAGTTATTAAGTGATCATAGATGAGTATATTTTTGCCAGCTGAAAACAGTTTAAGTTTTTTACCCCATAATTTATTTTCAAAGTTAAGGAAGACGCTCTCTGCCTTATGTCAGCTAAAACCATCAATTACTCATTGCAATGTTAAGATATAAAGCGCTTGGTAGGAGCAGCTGTACACCTACTGGAGAGGTGATGAAGGATAACAGCTCATGATGTGGTATATGAGATGGCAGCAGACACAGAGCTGGCTGACATAAGTTTACTCTACTAGAATTGAAGGTAAACAGCTCCAAAGGCTAGTGACACATCTGTGTGGTACCATGCATGAGCTCATTACACGTGTGTACATATATAAAAGTATAAAAGAATCCACAGGCACTGTGCCTCAGCGGGATTTACAAGCAGAGTTGGCACTTTTTTTTTTGCCACATTTACTTGGATAATGGCCTGAGCAACCTTACTTGTGCCTGTAATACAGAATGCAGATACTAGTGAACATAGCAAACAAAATCAGAAAACATGCAGCGTTCTACTAGTAGACTACAAAGGAAAAGGCAGACTCACACTACACTTTCTCCTGGTTTTCCCTTTGTCTTAGTCTCCCATAAGTAGCTTATCAAAATTATTAAAATACAGGAAGCTTCTGGGTACTTCTTGGATATTGCCAAGGCATTTTGTATGATTTTGCTGCCTTTTCACAAAGGGGAGTAGGACAACATTATGCAGATAAAGGGCTTTAAACTTGTACAAAGCACAACTTCTATTTCTACACCACTCTCACTGACCAGGTCAGCACAAGTTGCATTTCTTTAAATCACTGTTTGCTTTTTAGGTGACTCTTCTGATTAGAGAACAAATTTAGAGACCAAATTCAATTAGGTTATTGATTATGTTCTTCATAGCGCCTGTCAATCAGGTAAGACAATTTCATAAATAGCCAATTTAAAACACGAAAATTATATTTTAGCAGAATGGTTCAGTAAGTAGAAACAAAGGAATAAAGTAAGCTTTATCACTTTGAATATTCCTGTATTTATATCCTGCTTATTTAAATAGAACAGAAGTGTCATAAATTATCAATATTCCAGCTTCTTAGGGTATAAACAAATTAAAACTCTATAAAATTCAAAAAACTTCTTGTGCTCTCTATAGTACATAACTGTTCGGCACCACACTGCTCCCCTTTGATACATCTGTATACTGCCCAAGCAGTATTTATAATATTGGTGCTTATATTTTGCAAGCAAAATTAAGAATACAATGAATGACCATAACTCAGTTTGGAACTCAAGAAACTTCTGTACATATGAACAGAGTATTTTTTTTATTTCATTGTCTCTGTTCAAGGAAGGCTAAGATGTACAGTTATCATTTGAAATGATAGAAAGTCAAGCACAAACAATGCTTTTCAGCCAGTCCACTGAAAAATTTGTGGAATACCTGGCCTTTTAATGTCACTTTTACTAAGCCATTCTATTCCTGGCATCCCATGTTTTTTTATAAGCCTATAAAGCTTGCAGAGTAATCTTCTCAGAAAGCAGTGAGAGGTACTGAGCTCTGACAGTTGAAAACGAGGTCTGTCATCTTCAGAGATTTTCACTAATGCTTCACTCTAAAAAATGACATTTATAGATGATAAACTTTTTACCTTCATTAATGAAGAAGTCAGCTATATAATATGATGCTCTTACAGCTGACGGGGAATGGGGAATGCCTGGTGAACTCTTCCACTCAAAAGGATTTTTCTCTGGATGCCACTGGACGCCATATATTGGATATTTATATGCTGTAAGAAATACAAAGTACATAAGCAGGGTCTATACCTAAAGAATTATGTGCTTAGTCTTATTGCAAAAGAACTCAAAGAATAAGCTACAAATACTTCATTTATCAAAAGTTTAACAAAAGCTTAAGCAGAAAGGTGAAACTCTGTTTAAGTCACAGCACAACTGAAAGAAAAAAAAATGGATATTCTAAAAGAAAGGTCTCATTCCATGCAAGAAGATTTTTGCATACCACTTTTTTGATTATTCATTTCACAATTAAATATATACACTGTTTTAGAAAAAATAGTGTTATAAAGTGTATCAGTCTCAAAACTTCCCATCTACTGCCAGCATCACTCAACATACAATATTCACTGCCACACGGGATATCACTGGCAGTTCCACGGGACAGATCCAAGTTTTAGAATCTCTTTGAAGCCCCAGTCAACTCAGGGGCAGCTCCCATCTGCTCTGTGCCAGGCATTATACACTGGGTAAGCCAGTCCTTATCTCTCTTACAGAGAAGAGCAGCAAAGCAGCTGATGACTGCTATGTGGTAAACTGCTTGCAGGCACAGGGGATGCCTGTCATTAGCCTAATCAGGTTTTCTGATAAAACTGCTATTCTTTCCTTCTGGGGAACAGGCAGTAGGCCATACAGAACAATCCCACAGGTGGACAGCTGATCATTATTGTAGAGCTGCTAGTAGTGCACTGATCAAGATAAACCACTCCCTAAAGAGCAAACTTGTTTCTTAATCTCAGCAAACCTTGTGCAAAATGTAGGCAACACAAGGTAAGTAACAAAAAAGGCTTTTGGTGGAGGCAATTATCAGTACTGCTGCTAAAGCAGTGAGGAAGGTTGTTATTACCTCAGTACTCTGAACCGTTCTTGTAGTACAACAAACAGGTACAGAGCATCACAAGAATGCAAGCATAAGCAGACAGACAGAAAGCAAGGTTCAACAGAGGCACATTGCACTGCAGAGGGATTAAACTACTTCAGGATATACACTTCACATCACAGGACTCATATTCTAGAGCTGAAGTGTACCAGCATATCTGAAAGCTGAACAGCAGGTGAGAGAAGTAATTAATTAGTCTCACAGACATGAACTCAAAAGATAAAATATCCCTGCACACAGAGTATGCTGCTCATAGCTAGAGCACTGACAGGGCTGATGCTCACCCTGCTGTTACAACACTAAGCTTGCAGTACAAGCTAACATCAATGCCACATCTCTAAAGAACTAGTTTGTTACAGTCACAGTTTACAAAGGAAATTCCTTTCCCTACCTTCCATGGTAGATATAAACTCCACTTGATCATTCATGTTAGTGGTCAGAACATTATAGAAATTATGAAGCTCTTCATTCTTTGTGAAATTCTGTGATAAGGAGTCAGGAGAAAGATGTGTTATTTGCTCATTTATTTCTAGTTTTAACAAAGCAAAAGCATTTGTGTTCAGGAAATAAAATGACCAAATACCTCCAGGGAAAGGCTCCACATATGAAAGTTTGATGTCAATGGCTCAGTAGCAAGTGCATGTAAGACATCACCAGGGAAATTCTTGAATAATCTACTGTTCTTTGCAGCTGTTAGAAAGAAAAATGAAAAAAGGGTATTATCCATTACCCAAGCTGCCAGCAGTCTGTTGCATGGACTAATACTGAACAGGAGACAAATTGAATGAAATACTGCATTAAACGTTTATTTGTAGTATAACTTTATGATTTTAGAATATGCTGCAAGGAAAAACAATTAAATAACTACAACAGATTTCCATTATGCTGTTACCACTGTCCTCCGTTCCTGACCCAGAGAGGACCCAACATTAATGCTACCTAAAGTTCCCATTAAAACAAGTATCGTTCTTTGCCACTCATTTTTGTGACCTTTCTATTCACAATGAGCACAAATGACAGAATTTGTGAATGCTACATGGTCCACAGATGTATTACTCACAAATTAAAGGATAAAGTAGCAACAGAGATCCCGCATTTTACCAGTGTTGCTGAGTGACACAGCTCTGTCTTAAGGGTTCTCTCCGATTTCAGTACTGTAGAAGTGGAACAACAATGCTAATATTCATCATTAGGAAAGATTTAAATTGAAAAATTTATGATCACCTGCTCTTAG
This sequence comes from Agapornis roseicollis, assembly GCA_002631895.1. Taxonomy (NCBI): domain Eukaryota; kingdom Metazoa; phylum Chordata; class Aves; order Psittaciformes; family Psittacidae; genus Agapornis; species Agapornis roseicollis. Next base: position 7,323 of record NDXB01011252.1, read on the forward strand.
AGTTTGATAGGTTTTGGACCAATGAATTTTATTCAACTCTGTAACAGAAAAGAAACCTAAACCCACATTATTTTTACAGGTACAAATTATCAAATGACTCAAAGAGCTACAAGTGTGTTTTTTGCTGACTGCTGTTGGTTTCAAATGGCTTGTGCTCACATCTCTGCTTCACAAGTGATAGGTTTGCACTGACATTATGAAAACAGTTACGGCAATTTATTAAGAAACAATTTAACAAGATAATCATCAGAAAATTCCCAAACATTCACCCCTGCATATTTATCACAAATAAAACGCAAGATCTCTTAGCAAAATTCAGACAGGAGATGTAACAGATTTTTCACCTGAGGTAAAGTTCAGAGGTAGTGCAAAACCATTTGTCTTGGTATTAACGAGCAAAACTTTGCCACTTGTGAGATATGTAAGCTCTTCGTGTCCAAGACATGTTCCCCATACTGGGAAATAATCTCCTTTATCGTTAGCCTTCAAAATAAAAAACAACATAAGGAAAAAGTACTGAAGATTTACAGAAAGAAGACTGAAGAGAACATCCTACTGTTTTTGCTTTCCCTTGTGTAGGTGAGAGAGAAAACTACTGCAGTAGTACAACTGCTACTAAATTCATTGTAACAGTTCAATTAGAACTGAAATGAACAGACTCTCTTAGCTTTTCTCCTGAAATATGAAGGCTAGGGGACATACACATCTGTTGAAGCAGTAAACTGAGCCTAATGATAGTAGTTTGACTGTTCTTTCTACCAGTAAGTAATATTGAGAGCAGCAAAGAAGGCAATCAGAAGAGACACAAACCAGTTTGTTACCATCTTGAAGGGAAAGCCTACCCATTACAATACATACTTTTATATGAAACATGTTATAATCACATTCAAAGGCCATTTGCAATGTCTGAATGCCTGTGCCCACCCAACTGAATTAAGAAAACATAAATCCTATTATTAGCATGGCTACAGTCTAAGTAACACACTTGTATACTTGTTTAAACTAGCAGGTTTGGAGCTGTGCTCCAAAAAGACAAATTGTGAGTTTAAACGGCATAAAAAAGTGATAATCACTTTCAAAAGAATAGGAACTGACAGGCATGTGCAAAAAACAAGAGAAGAAAGTAAAAAGGAGAAAAGGAAAGCAAAAAGAGAACACAACTAGCTTCCTGTCACTTCAATAGGACAGCGCATACACACAATGAAAATCTGCATTATTGTATGGTTTATTCCTGGTAGTAATCACATGTTAGAGATTAAGATGTTTCAGAACTCCTGGTTTTGTGAAATATCAGTAGTTTTTCTTAACTTGTTTCTAAACATTTTTAAGTTATAACATATAACACATCACACCACACATCCCTATGAGCTGCCATTCCAAAGCAGTTTTTGAGAGAGCTGAAACTATAAACTTAGAATAAAAATGTTACCTATTGCATTACTGGTAGCATGGTAATAAAAGCCCATATAACTACTTCTCAGAGCAAAATATGGAAGGTTTACAGAAAGAAGGCCAATAGTACTGCAGTCTCCATGATTACCCACCACACATAGCTAGACACAAGACTTGGAACACTGCCTGTATTCCATGTAAGTAAGGAATAAAAGCAAAAACTACACTACAGTTTAGTAACTACTACAACTGAACTATAACACTTTATAGTCCCCTCCACCCCCCTCCCATTTTGTTTGGGTTTTTTTGTTTTTTTTTTCAATAAACATTAGCCTGTAGGCTAAGCATGTATTAAACAACACACAAGACAACACATTTTAAGAACTAAGCTAGAAAGCAGTATTTCATTTGGGGTTTCGCCTAGCTAGTAAAATTCTATTGACTTGGATGGGGATTAGCATTTCACATCCTCTATTCATATTAAAGCAAAGCCAGACCACATCTTTTCTCATTGTGAGCATTTGCAGACAAAGAGAAAAGGAACTCTCATACATTTTTAAAAACCATAAAATTCAATCAATTCCATACCTGACAATATACTCTTGACTAATGTAGCTTACCTTATTAATAAAAATACCAGTATTTTATAACCCTGATTAAGTCTCAAAAGATGAAAATCAAAACACAAATAGCACAGGAGAAAAAAAAACAAAAAACCAAACCCCTGACTTATTAGTAAGGGTTACCTATGATGAACTGAAAATTACTTTCTGCCTTTCACTCACCTGAAGTACAGGTACCACCTAACAAACCTGCCACTCTGATCATAAAATTACGACATATACAATTGAGTTAATCATTATGCAATGTCAATGAAATTTCATAATAGGACTGCAAACCACAAGAACCCCTTGCCCCAGTGCTGCATACCAATACACAGGCCACAATGAGCAGTTTCAAAAAAACAAATGAGACTGTCTCACATAGAAGTAAGACAGCCTTTGCAAGATTCAGGTTCAAGGCAAGGGACAAACAATCACCACCAACGAAGACAGATAAAAGAAAAACATTTGTGTCACAGGAAGCGAACAGCAGGAAACTTTATCACTGAACTGCAGCAGCTGACTGGTCCTGCAAATACCACTGCCTGTGCTTTCCTTGTCTGCTGTTGAGAAGTCAGCAGCAATGGTAGAAGAGGAATTCTTCCCTGCTGATGAATGCTTCTACCACAGTCACTGCTTAAGCACTACTCATAATTGCCTTTAGAATTGGGCAAAGTTTTCCAAAACATGACTTCTGTGACTATTTTAATCAATGTTAACTGAAAATAAAATAAAGCCGGTACAGAGGAAAAAATGAGGAAAAATGACATTTTTATGCTATTTCAATACAGAAGATCCTTAACAAATCATAGGGATTGTATATAAAGCTCAGCAAATCTCCATGCCTTTCCGCAATGCAAATTTTACTTCAAAATGTCTTTAAAAAAAAACCAAAAAACTCCACCCTTTATGCTCTAAGACAATTAAATGCCCAATAAGGATTCAAAGCCTTCCTGACATTCTTTGAAAGAAACAGCTTTCCTAGATAATCTTTTTCTTAATGAAGCTAATGATCATATAAATATTAACACGTAAGATAACCTTTCAAGTGCTCTTCCTACATTTCTTCATGCTGTAATTTAAGCTAGTGTTTGCTTTAAATATCTGCTATATTTACAGTTACCAATGCAAAGAAATGGTAGAACCCATTGGGGTAGACCTCTGAAGATATATTTAAATCTACCTATAACTAAGTAAGAATAAAGTTGTTTCACTAGCTACAACATACTGGCGAAGGGAGGGTTTAATGTTCTATTATTATAAATTGGCTTATTTGAGAGTCTGTCTAGAATTCTTTCTGAGTTTAAACTTTAGTCATGGGACTTATACGAATTATTACATTTATGTATATCTTTGTTTAACATTTAATGTCAAAGGATACTTTGCACTTTTTGAAGGCATTACTGCTACTCTATTGTAAGTTCCACATAGCTGTAAGTCTCAGGTATAATGAATAAACAATACTGTTTTCACCTGAAGAAACTGGGAGTTTAAGACCATGACACAAGATGTAACAGGAGAGGGTTCCAGAAGCCTGAATCTTAAGCTATTAAATGATTTTTTTTTTATGCAGAAGCCAGCTACGAGCTACTTATTACTGGGCTTACAGTTAGCACACTGATTCCAATGCAGAGTTATGAAAATATGAGCCTCCCTGTCACTTTGATCTCTGAACAGTGACAGTAACAAGAACAGACTGTTCCTTAGTAATTACCTCTAATGCCTTGTGGTAAAATATCTTAGCAACCCTGGAATATTCTGAAGTCTTAAGATCCACACCGCCTCCTGGAAAAAGTACCCTGAAAGGCAACATCCAAGAGTCTGGTTAGCAATGGCAATTAAACAAAAAGCTGGACAATGTACACAGAGAAAGGTCTGATAGTGGGTTTAAGGGTAGGATTCAGGTCTAGATTCAGACACCTACACTTCAGAAATCTACAGATAGTCATCTAAGCTTCCAGGGATCTAATCAGAAAAGTCAAATAGCTTTTATAGAGCAGAAACCTAAGTCAGTAGGCTGGTCAGCCAGTTAGGTTCCACTGGCTCTACAGACTAGCATGACATTAATTACAGGAGTTTAGACAGCTATCACACACAGACAGCAAAGTTCAGGTGTCTTAGTCTTTAACTAATTCATATCCTAAATCTTACTGTTCTTCTACTGAAGAATTGTAACTATTACAAAGCAGTGACCAGGCCTAGTGCAATGTAAGGAAGAGGAGAGTAAACAGAAAATACACAAAGTATACAGATTTCAGCTGGCACGTAAGAGGGTTGCATCCCATGACTCCATCAGATCCTGTCCTGACTCTTAGCTAGCTCTGCCTACCACTTTAAAATCTTGATCCTGATCTTAATTCATCCTGTTCCATTTCAGTGAAGAAGAACTGAAGAGCTGTGGCCCTGACAGAATAACCTTCCTATTGCAGACAACACAGTTCAAAAGTTCCTATTAAAAAGGAAAAAAAAAAGTATGTTTGGCTACACAGAATCTGATGTAGCTGAAGACAAAACAATCTCAGGGACAATTTCAAGGAAACAGTGCAGAAGCTTTTTCCACTACAGTAAATAACCAGCAATGGCTGGTCTTTGTGTCACTCCCCAAACCCAAACACCACAAAAGAAAAGGACACAGTGCAGTCTTTTTCACATGTATGCATGATGGCATGGAAAGTAATCAAGTACTATCAGAGGCAGTAATATGTAATAAGGGAAGTCTCTTCTGTCTGTAACTGAAACAGCAGCCACAGAGCCAGCAGAACTGAAGTTATGAGCACTCCCTAACCCACTGGGGCACAAGCTCAAGCCACATCCACCAGTTGCTGATTTTTCACCAAAATGGCTGAAGGATTTTCTCTACACTTGTGTGCTCTGGAAATGGCAACCTATATCACTGAGACACATGCACCTAGAAACAACTAACACCTCAAATGATCCTCAGCATTTGAGTGCGCATTTATACCATTGTGACTCAGTTTATTTTAAGGTGAATGCTGCACAAAAACCACACAAAAGCCACCAAATACTTGATGAAAAAGTAGAGCAGTATTGTTGGCAAGGACTTTAAACCCCCTGCCATCAGATTACTCTCCAGTGTCAATATAGAAAACTAATACAGCTGAAGATATTTTCAGAACAGATCAAATTATAGATTTCTACAGAGATCTATAATCTCTATAAGTTAGACAAATAAGGTGATCCTTACCTGGAAGTAATGGAAAACTTACTTCCCCTGTTCCTTTTGTTCAAACCAAAAGCTGGCCAATACTAATAAGGAAAAACAACTGTCATTTCTGCTAATGCTAAAAGGAAGTAATCCATTAAGTAGCAATGATAATGGCTTGGCATTGCCATAAGCAGATTGAAATGCAACTACCAGTATTCCAGTATCTCTAACTGGCTAAAGCTGATGATATATACTGCATTTCAAAGGCTATCCCAGGAGTACCTTGCTATATTAACAATATTCTATCTCTAAGACAGTAAATTTCATGATTTTAAGAAAGTGGTGATATAAAGTAAATAATTTTCAACTGCAAAGAACCTGGAGCTCAGCTCCTGCAACATGAAATATCAAGGTATCACTTATATTAAGTTTCCACAGAATGGAAAGTCCTTTGCTCAAAGGATCTTTTTTTGTTATTTACACACAGCTGTGCTGTGGAAGCCACTAGCTGACAGAGGAGGGCAATAAGAGGAAATCTAGAGTGGCCTCTACACAGCATAGATCAAAACACCAGCCATTGCAAAGACAGAAGTATAGGGGAACTGGATCTAATTGCTTAACCCCCTCTTCTGCATCAAGGTAGGTGGTAAGGTAGAAGACCCCATTGGTACAAGTCCTTCTAGCAACCAAAGAGAGGCTGGCAGCCAGAAGAAAGGGATGAAATTATTCATTTTGTCTCCAATATGAGAGGCCACAGGAGAGAAAATGTCACTGTCATACATCTGCTTATGCTACAAGACTGTAAAGACCCATGTCTTAGTGTAGAGGGCATGATGTGGAACATAAGAGGACAATACTCCCCCCAGACAGCCATGGGGCTAAATCTAAAAGTTCTATACATGTTGATTAACATTCTAGTATATGCATAAACTTAACAAAAATATTCATGGTTTAAGATGCTGATCTCATGACTACAAGTAGCTCAACCACATGCTACAGGCTCACATACAATCAAGCCTGTGAATGTAGCCTCAGATGGTATAACTCTCCTGAAGTCCACCTTAGCACCAAGAAAACATAAAAGGTTTTGACTTTGTTTAGTCCACAATTAAACTGTGTTAAATTAGATCACATTATCCCACACTTGAAATGCAGGAAGAACACATGCCATAGGGCAGCTGGAAAGTTCAAATATTCGTCCAACAAAGACCTAAGCCACAGAACCATGACAGGCAAAGACAGGCCATTCAAGCAACAAAAGCACCCATACAGAAGAGGGTAGAAGAGACTGCAAAACAGAAACTTCTGCGATAGAGGACATAAAGGAAGGATCAGAAGAAGCAAGCAAGGGTAGGAACAGGAATGAAACACTTAGCAAGTGCTATTAAATATTAACATTAACATAACCACTCAAATGAGGAAAAGGAAAAAATTAACAAAGAAGAAGTGGGGTTTTCACTTATAAACTTGTTAACCACTATAATACCGCTTCTCTCCACCTGCAGACAAGCACAGGCAAATGCCAGGATGAGCCTTGGCACTGTTGCAGATTATCTGACATATGCTCATCAAGGAAGGAAAGGCAGCAGATCAACATCAGACGAAATAGTGTTCTGTCTTTGAACATATTTACATGTCTGAAGCACTCAGCACAACCTCTCAACAGAGCAGGAAGTGTCCTTTGGAATACAGCAAAGCTCAATACCAGAACTATCACACCTTTCAACAGAAAAAACAGTGCTCAAAACTTACCCATTAATAGAGTGGAATATTTTATTATATTCTTCATCTGAACGATTTAATCTGAAATACCAAGAATATAGTTACAGAATACATACGAAAAATGCATATTTAACCATAAAAATGTCATCACTATTTAACAGAAACATGAGACACACAAAACATTTAGAAAGCATGCTTTCGACAATAAAATAGGTCCAAATCAAACAAAACATTCCACTTGAAAGAGCTCAACCCACAGAATTGAAAATAGGCCCCGTCAGGTACAGTTCAAAATCAGATACTAAGAGACCCCCTTGAAGGCACTTGTTAAATTTGACATTTATATGAGTGGTATGGTGGTTATTTCCTGCAGACTGGCAACTCCGGTTTCCAATTGATTCCCAGAAGGGCAGAGCTGCAAACAGTGGGTCACACCCATTCTTCAGCGAAGATGTACTTAAGGGGTGCAAAGATGAGAAAGCCCTCAGCACCAGCAAAATGCCAGCAAACCAGCAAGGTGGCAACACTCCTTGCAGAACTGCTACACTGGGTATATTCAAAGAGTTCAGCTTTGCTACGTCTAACTTTGTTGCCAGACTTAGAAGCCTCCATTCATGGATGAAGCTTCTGGTCTGCAAACCTTCTGAAAGCTCTATCAGCTGCCTGAGGAACACTGCTTCTAATTCAGGCACTTAACTGGTGCCCTTATTTGACTGTGTATATATATCCTACTGTAATTTTCTGCAGCTCCATGAGTATTAAGTTCTAACAATTACAATTTTAATGTTTTATTTCAGTGGGTTTACTTTCTTATAGCTGTTGGCTATCAAGTATTGCCAGTTCTGTTACCTTGCTACTTTTTAACCAACAACCAATATAAAACACCACATGGACTTAGTGACCCACAGTCTGAGCAGAACTGGACTTCGGTTTCTTCAAGGAGTACTGACAGCCTTTCTCCATTACTTGAATTCTAGAACTACACAATGTGACAAAACCAGTATGTATGTATCTAGATATCTATGTGTGCTTGTGGGGTGTTACACATTAGACTGAATATAGCTAACTTCAAAAAACTAGGGATGCAAACTCTGGAGGACAATTTTACAGGTAAAAAATTAATAATTTCAAGTGAATGTAATTTTTAATATTTCTTCTTACACATAATAACATGTTTCAATAATGGCTTGTTTCAGCCTGCTTTTATCTTGTTTGCTTCTAAAACTCCCTGCAGATTGTGGTATCGTCAAACAGTCTTTGAGGAGCTTTATGCGCTCTCAAAAGCGGTGCAAGTGCTTTCTGGGCTCTAAGATAATACTGTCAAGTTAAACAATTATTACCCACTTGCAAGGATATAAAAATCTACCTTATTGGCACAACTCGGGCACCAGCAGATTCCAAAAACTTCACGTATGAAGCTGCAATATAGGAACTTCCAAATCTATGGAACTTATCAAAGTGACACTCCTGTGCCAATATTCCTGAAGGATCCAAGACAGAAAATTAGGGCTATACAAACAGCAAATGCCACACTTAAAACAGAATTAAACACCAGTTTCCTACATGCATAACATTTACCACCTGAAGGAATTGCAAACACTGAGACACTGGGGTATCAATTACGATGCCTAGTCACAAGGCACCAAATAAACACGCCTTACCTAAGACTCACCTTCTCTGCTTTAATTATTCAGTACTACAGCTCCTTTTAGATAAGCTACAGTTAAGATTTTTTAAATAGGTATATATAGTGTCGTATTATTGATAAAAGCTTTAACCAAAACCATGCTCAGTCCACACAGAAACTGACAGGGTTTCATAGGATGGTTTGGGTAGAAAGGGACCGTAAAGCTCATCCAGTTCCAACCCCCTGCCATGGGCAGGGACACCTCCCACTAGACCAGGTTGCTCCAAACCCTGTCCAACCTGGCCTTGAACACTGACAGGGATGGGGCAGCCACAGCTTCTCTGGGCAACCTGTGCCAGGGTCTCACCACCCTCACAGTAAACGCCGGTTTAGGTTCCCTTGCCCGGGACAGCGAAGGCAGGGTGCGAGGCAACCTTCGGCCCGACCGGTAGCACACTCCGCCCTCCCCCCCCGCTCCCGGCCCTTACCAATGATGGGTCTCTCATTGCCTTCCGCCAGGCGGCCGCACAGCAAGACGGAGGCTACGGCAACGCAGCGGAGAAGGAGCAGGGTGGCTGCCGGGCCGGCAGGAAGCCCTTCGAGGCGCCCCATAGCCACGTCTCCCACTGCCTGCCAGCACCAACCGCTCCGCCACCGCCTCTGTCCTGCGCCGCACAACACCCTGCCCGCCTGCGCCGCGGGGCACGCCGGGACATGTAGTTCCGGCGGCGGGGAGCTGAAGGCTGCGTCCGGAGGGAGGCGGCGCGCTTGGCATTGCTGGGGCCCCTCCTCAGTACTGCGACGAAGTAGTTAACCAGCGACATCATTAACCAGTGACAGACCAGTCTGGTTCAACTAGAAGAGGTTTATTAATATAATGGTGTTAATACGTAAAAAATTATAAAAACATTGAGCCTTACATTGTGCTTATGGTCAGTAGTGAATTATCTGCATCATCTAACAGCAAATGCCTGTTTTTAGAGGCAACCCTTATATTCTTAAATGATAATGCACTCAGCTCAAAGCTGCCAGACACCCCCCATCATGCAGACACCTCTTCCAGTCATCATGCAAATGTTCTCATTTTATTGTGTCCTTACTATTAACTGCAATTGAGAGTTCCTACAGCCCATGTAACATGTAAACATTAAAATATAATTACCAGTGCATGAAAAAGTAACTGCACTCCATGCTCTAACTGTTGTCTTATGCAAATGTGTTACCATTTAGTAACAGATTCAAGGTGTTATCTGAAGATATTTAGGACTTTATATTCACAGAACTGGTGCAGTCCAAAGGAAGATTTAAAAAACCCAGCTATATTTTGTATGTGTGCATATACATATGCAATCAAATGAAATCTCTACTACATAAACCAGCAAACGATTAGAGACTGGTTGCATAGGGAAAGTTTAAATCTTCCTGTTCACTGAAACACGGTTTGTTCTTTTCTGTGGTTTCCATTCAAGGATTAAAAATTGCAGGAACATAAAATTAGGACAATAGCTTCAGTTCCCTAGTTTGTAAATGACTTCAGACTTGAAGAACTGCCAGATGCTTGACTACTTAGCTTATTTTCTTATAAAGAAGAAATAGCACTTCACTAAACTCTGCTATTTAAGAAGCTTTTATATCACAAAATAGTTCAATCTGAGAAAAAGATAGATACATGAAGAATATGGTCATATAAAAACATATCTGAAAAATGTTTCTTTAAATTTAGGCTCCATACCAAATATTTCCTAAAAGAGAATGAAAAATGCATTCCAGTAAATGAGGGAACTGGAAGAAAAACAATTATTAAAAAGTCTTCCTCAGTTTTGGAATAGTTTTGCACCTGGCATTGACCCTACCACAGCAAAAAGAAAATAGAACCAACATGTACTCTGTGGGCCTTTCACAGATGTTCCTCTTGCTAAGAAAGAACAGCTTCCAATAGCTTTTCAATAATGCAGTATTAATCATAATCTAAAAGACAACATTTCTGATTTAATACAATTTCCCCTCATTTTTTTCCCCAAGCATATATTAATACAATATCCCAATGTATCCTGAAGATTCCAAAATAACTGAAGTTAGCATTTCTAGCTATCTGAAAACCAGAGATCTGTTCTAGATTCATTTATATGAAGGTTCATATGGAATGTTTAAATACACAGTGCTTCTGCAAAAAAACCCTAGCTTATTTCAAAACAGACTTAAAAACTGTGAACAAACTCTAGGTATACTGAAGAGATTTTAACAAAAGCTGAATAAAAAGTAAAATAATTTTTTAGATTATTAAATAGTGGGGGTTGCAGGATGATACTGCTATGTAATGTGAGCAATAGCTTTTACACAGGTATGGCTCATATCTGAATAACAGCCCTTAAAATGTTTTCAGTAAGCATAGACAGATTTTTTTTTTCTTTACCCCTACAGAAATAAAGAAATTAAAATTAAAACTAATTTCTTCCAGTGCCTAACAGAAGACATAAAATGTTGAGTTGCCAATTACTCTTCTAAAAACAAAATTAAGGTACCCAGCATCTTTGACACTGAGGTCCAAAGTGACCTAACAGTACCCTTAAACCATACAACAGATACTTCTAAAGTTCAGACCCACAAAGGATAACCTACTTCACCCTGCAGAACAAACAGCTACTGCAAACAGCGAAAAACCCTTGACCCTCTGTTGTGCTCTACAGTAGGAATTAAAGGTGATCATAATCTGAGTTCTTCATAGCTTTTCCACAGACGTTATCTCTTTGAAGAAAGAAAATCAGAATTTTCAAGGTTGTTTTGACTCTCTTACCAGTTCCTCCTCCTGATTCACACTGTTCTTTGAAGAATAGGTACACCGTGTTTTCTCTTTCTTCCTCTATAAAACTGGAAGATTACTGTGTTAATTAAGGGAAGCTGCACAAGCAGCACAAAGATTAACACAAATGTCTCACTACTGCTGAGTAATTGTTAATTTGACAATAACAAAACAGTCCTTTTCCCTGAGAATCAATCAAAAAAGCAGCCTCATTTCACTTATTGTAAATTAGCCCCACAGTCATACTTTCCCAGCAAGTTTATCTACCCCATTCACATTCTGCTCTTTCTTGTAACCTGTTGTCTTGATAAGACAAGACAGAAGAGCTAAGCATAAGGTTCTTGATTGCATTATTACATATGAGTTGTCTCCAAAGACTTAACAGGAGCAGTTATCAATTTCTGATATCCAACACACTATTGAGCTTTTTTGTATACATGTTAATAATCACAAACAGTACCATAAATCTGTAGAATTCATTAATCTCTTCAGATGTATATATTGATAGACTCCAGTTAGTACAAAAAGTGCAGTCAGTATAGTACTCAGTGCCCTGCAAAGACATTCTTGTTTCATTTATATTAATTTCAAGTTTACATGAAAAATTTCGTACTAAACTTATTTCCAGTGCTCAATAGTTGAAATACTACTGCTGTAAGGTTATTCATGGGCAAAGAGAGAAATGCTCTGAAGATAATCTGCAGATGCCACTATAAAGTCAGTCCATTCCTTGGCCAGCTCTTCAAAGGAGACTTCCTCCCCCCCATACTCCTGTGGGAGAATGCTGATGGGGAAGTGTTCAGTCAGACTCTGCATGTAGTTATTTCCATGCATATACACCTACAAAAAATATGAAAAACATTTACTTGGGTATGAATGCTAGATTACAGAGTGAAAACATGCAGCAAAGAAACTCAGTGCAAGAGCTGAAGCCACCAGCTCAGTTTGACTAGACAAGTTGACTTCTTCATAATGAGCTCCTTAAATGAAGGAGAAAGTACCATGTGAGTTTCCTATGGGTGCTCAAACTGTGTGCTCGGTATCTGCAGCTTGGCAATGCATTGACTACAAGCCAAGAACTGCATTTTATGCAGCTGCAAGTACAGGAGCTGAAACAAACTACACACTTGTTCCAGACTGGTTCAGTGACTTTGAACAGCTAAAGTGAGCTAAAGACCGGTACTTGGTCTTATCATTATAGCTATCATGCATTTGGTTTTCTGTCATTTCCAAGAAAAAACAGCTTGGCTCCTGGCCATTACTATCTGTTTCTGCCACATATATTTAAAAACAGCATTATGCAGTATGTATGTAGGTTCACACAGCCAAGGAGGCAATTCAAAAGAATGGGTATCTTGATTCTTACATTTCAGGTCCAACTGCAATTTGATACTGGACTATACCTCCTTTTTAACCCTTCTAATACTATAATTTTGGTTCTTCTTGCTTTATTGCATCTATTTTGAAGCCTTATTCATTACTTTCAGTCAGATACTTTTATAGGCCTCTTATTAATACATGTCAAGAATTGTCTGCTATTATTCTTACGAGAAGACTGCAAAATACTCAAAAGGTAGCTGTCTGTCTTTTATCTAACACTTGCCCAGCAGGAATTAAGATAATAAGTGAATATTAATTACTCCTATTAAGGTATGGGGAACTGGCCCTTAGAGGTTTGTTTTGAGATCCTACCTGTAACTCAACCTGGAGACAAGCCAGTCTAATCCTGTTCCATTCCATGAACTAGGATATCTGGTTTGTTTTCTTTTAGGCCTCTACTGTTCATCTGCCCTCCCTTCTGCTTTTTGAGTTCTATCCTGAGATATTCTGAGCTGGATCAGATGACATGGGCTTTTTTCACAGGTAGTAATGTAAGAGATGAAGGGCCATGGCTTCAGGCTACTGCAACATACTTCCTTTTCTTATCCTCTTTTGTGACTGAGGGACTGCACAAGGTTCCCTTAACAAAACACGCACTGGAAAACAAATGCTAACAGTGACCAGAAAAAGCATGGATCTACTATCCCTGAGTGTCATAGCTACTGCAAATGCACAAAATCCTTGTGCTGAGATAAGGAGGCTTCAGAGTGGGAACAGCAATAGGCATGGCTGCTTACTTTGTACCTTAGTCTGCTGTTAACATTTCACAGTACTTTTGTGTCAGCTGAAGTCTCCAATATTCTTCCTATGCTACAATAAACCAGAATTCTTGACATGCATTTGCATCCACATACAAACAGGTTTTCAGATCTAAAATTGAAAAAACACTTAGCTATTTGGAAAACACCCTGAACTTAAGTCTGACTGATTTTTGATGCATAAATGTCTCAGCAGGTCTTTCAGAACTCAAAAATTGTCTTCTACAAATTCTGCACTACTTGGAGCGTAACATCACTTTTTAATGACAATTTCTCACTGTCATTTATAGGCACAGTGCTGGGAGATCCAGGACCTATTTCTTCCTAGTTCTACAGAAGAATTGCTGTGTGGCCTTAAGCAAATTATTTAACCTCTCTGTGCCACAGCGGTTGTTCTCTTCAGAGTGGTGATAACAGCAACTGCTTGCAACTCTCACATCACTGATAACTGCAAATTCTTTAACAATTAAATTCTGGAATTCTGCATGGCACTAACACACAAAACTATTTTATGCTTTTCAGTGCTCAGGAGTACCAGATCCTAAGGGAAGTGCTACACACCGTCACGTAAGGATTTTGTGGCAGAAAGAAATATTTTTGTGCACTCACCCGTTCCTTTATTTTTTCAGTGAGAAAAGGCTTAATTAGAGCGAAGACTGGGTGGAAGAATAAAGGCTCATTTATCAAGTGGATACCCCGAACTTTTAGTGGAAAGGAATCCTGTCAACATACATGAAAAAAGGCATAAGAAAAAAGAAAATTTTGAAAAGATTCTATTGTTAAGGACAGTCTTTGAAAACTATGTAGTCCATAAGTTAGAACATTCCTCCTGACCTTACAAATTCTTGCCCTTCGCAGTGTTCTTAATTTACGCTGCCCCAATAACACTTAGAAAAATCACATCAATCACATCAGTGTTCTTCCCATAAGATGAAGGAAAGGGGAGGGAAACCCAAACAAAACAGAGAGGCTTACTATTAAAAAAAAAAAAAAAACCAAAACAAAACAGAAAAAAAAACAAAAAAATCCTTACCAAATTATACATAAGTAATGTACATAAGTTTGTGCTCAGCCTTTCCTCAGAGGTACAATTCTTCAGAAGAGATTCTGCTGCTAATTTACAAAAAAATCTATCATGCCATGTGCTTTCATTGGCAATTTTCAGCCTGAATGATAGTATGTAAATATGTATAAATATAAACCATTAAAGCTGCTAACTTAAGTAAGTTATAATTTAGAGACAAGCCTTGAAATTACTGGGTATTTGCGCAAGCCAGAAGTTCAGCTTTCTACTGGCATTCACAATTCATTTAGAAGTTCCATACCTTTGAAAGTTAAAAGAAAATACAGCAGTGCTGAAAGACAGCAGAATTATGCAATAGGGAATGTATAGCTTCCATGCATACCTCACCTGATACCACCTCTGCAAACAGAAGTTTTCTGCTTTTAAAAATGGTACTTCTCACAAATATTTTCTCCCCATTAGTACAGCAGCTCTTCTCCCATTATTTCATTCACTCTTTTATGGATAAAAAAACCCCAAACCAAACCCCATGCCTTTCTTAAGTTCAAATCCTTTTACAATTTAATGTATGCTAAAGACCTTAAAACTATCAGATTATAGGCTTACTGCACGCTATTATGTTTTATCATATACTTGAAGTCTACTGTTGTGTTTTTCACACAACTTGGTTTTGTCTGGGATAACAGATTTTTCAACATCATGTCACTTACTAATCTGACTACACTTCCCATTTCTTAGTATGCATTTCCTTTCTATTAATTTCTGGTTCTTCCTACAGGGTAGTAATTTGCAAGACACACTTCTAAAGTAAAAAAATGGGTTGAAACTAAGATTATTTAATTTTTACTTATAAGTATGTTGAACAACACATGACAATCTCTAAGTGAAATATATGAACCTAGTTAAAGTGATGAAAGGAACCTGAAAACAAGTAAGGTAAATTTGTTTCTCTTCTTAGAAAAGAACACTGGAAACACACAAATGTTTTCCACCTGTTTTTTCAATGTCTATAATAAAAATTTAGAAGCTTGAAAACCATGCAACAGATCTCAAATAGGTCATGATGGAAACATGACATTCAAAGAATTTCCTGCTTTGAGGTAATGGATTGAAGCCTTTAGATGTAATTGCAAATCCTGTTCTACCTCCTTTCTGCTCTATTACAAGGTTAAAAAAATTACTAGCAGTTTTTTTACTACCTCAGAAATCAACCAAAACACTTTTACTAGTCCAGTTCTCATGAGATCTGGCCCAGGACAGTATGAACATCAACAGTTCTTACCCTAGATGTGGAAAATTGGGAATACATGCTGGTTTCACAGAAGTTTCACAGAAGGTACCAACAAGGACGAACAGCTGAAGTTACAATGATATTAGTTAAATGACTGAGCTTTGACTGAGCCTCAGATACGAATCTTCCCAAATCAGAGCAAGAGATTATTTCCCTGGCTCATTTCCACATTGCAGGCTAACAGATTTTTTATCACTGACTTTCAACCTAACTTCAGAAGGGAAAATAGGGCTACATTGTAGCTTCTCTGTCCCCTTATATTTTTCCTGCCTTCCTTTTTTATTTCCTCTCATATCCGTTGGCAAAGTTCTAACAAATTTGTCAGTAAAGAACAAGTCTTAAAGGCAGAAGAGTCCCTGCAAGCTTTGTGAAAAATAGCAGATGAATTAGCAGTGAGTTGGGCAAAAAATTGCTCAGGGGTAGGGGTGAGGCAAAAAGCAAACAGAACATAAACATACATTCTGTTGGTAGCAGACGAAGATCACATAGCATCATCCATACTGGTAACAGGTTAGTACTACCTGTTTTTAACTCAGGGAAATAAATGTGAAAAACACAGAACCTTCCAAAACTGGGCTTCATCTGCTCTTACACTCATTAAGTTCTTGTCTTGTAACAGGTAGGTGGAGTTCTTACAAAACATCAGAGGTTAAAGGGCACTTACTGCTATGCAAGAACATACTTCACTTCAAATCAAGCACAACCTATGACTTTTAATGGATTTAAGATTTTGTTCTTTTAAGCTGCATAGACTCTTAAAAGGTCTACAGAAGGAAAATTTACTATAGCTTAAAACTGATGAAAAATTGGGAGTTATAGCAATGAAGCAGTGTAAAGCAGTATGTTATACTTACTGTGAGAACAGCAGCAATTTTCTTGGCCACTGCTGGACTGATCTGAAATGCGTGAGCAAATTTCCACCCTTGAAGATCAAATATAGCCTTGACTCCATTCCGCTGAGTCTCAGTCTCCTTTACAATGAGTTCAGATGTGATAAGACTTACACGAAACACATCATATGCTGTAAATAACTTGGGATCCCATTGTCCTGAAAAGTAGATAGATTACTCTGCATTATCACAAGAATACTTCATACACCTGTACTTTCCCTTGCTACTACTTCTAATGTGCTTCTCAGGAACAAAAGTAACTAGTAATATCAAAGCTCCTGAAATAAAACAATTTGCCAGTACAGAAGTTATTTTCTGTGCCTGCTCTGTCATTCATCTTCTACACACTTTTTGTAGATGGTACTACCTAATGGAAGATGCTTGTAGATGCCGCCTAATGCAGTATGTTCTACCCATGGCTATAGCCTCCAGTACAAGGTTTTGACAGCAACAGCTTAATTCAGTAACAGTTATGCTAGCAGAAACAACAGATCAATACAATCAATTCAGACAATTTTTCTTCAGTACAGTAATTCTACCAAGATTGTGTATTTCACTGCTGAAATTGTGACAATAGAAAACAAAACAAAACAAAACAAAAAAAAAAAAAAAAACAAAAAAAAAAAAACCCATTCTCAAAAACCCTAAACAAA
>NDXB01011252.1:32054-53774 GCA_002631895.1 Agapornis roseicollis
TTTTATTTTTTTTTTTTTTTTTTTTTTTTTTTAGCTACCCTGATTCTGCAATATATCCTTATGCAAACAACCTTCTTCCATGGTGACCAAACTTGAAAAATCTACAATATGGAGAAGTCATAAACTAAAAGGTGAGGTCTGTTGGGCAATGCTATGTCATCAACATCACTGAATATCATGGAAACAGAGCTTCCAGGTGGTGTGAGTAAGTGCTTTTGCTCTGGGGAAGATTTGGAAATACTTTCTGTTCAGGAGGGTTAGTGGTTGTCAATCTTCCTGTAAAAAAAAAGAAATAGTAACAATTCGTACCTTTGGATATTACAAATAGGCACAGCACTGTCTGTACAGCAAAAAGCTGTACAAGCAGACAGGGAAGTATGAAAACTTACCAAAGCCTGAAAGGAGTTCTGCAAATGACTAAACTCCAGGAGAAGAGTGAGTTTTACTCATAGCTTTACATTGTATCCATTATAAATAAGCAGTGAAACTAGTATCATTACTAGTAACTGGAGCCTGGTAAGCACAGTAAGGATGTCCTCTAAGGGTTTCCTGAAGGGAGTCGTGACTTTCTCACACTTACTGTAACCTCTGCCTTCTATAACTGCACCCCACTTACTGTAACCTTTCTGCTACCTCATTGAGGCTGCACAAAGCCAGCCATGGCACCACATATTTATATGGTGATGCCCTGCTGAATGTGACAAGCAATTAGTTACACCCTGAAACTCCCTGCTTGGCCCTGGCCGACCCAAGCCGCGCAGCTCACCCACCCCACTCTCCCCCTGGGAGCAGTACTCGATCTCCCGGCCACCCACCACCGCCCTGTTGCCTCGCCGTATCCCCGGGACAAAGGCGAGGACCCCGGAGGCAGCGGTCATCAAGGTCCGGTGGGCCTGCGGGTCCCAACCAGTGCAGCGGGCTGGCGGACGGGACGCTCCCGGGCTGGATCCGCCTCCGTGCCCGTGGATCAGCCCGTGCCCGTGCCGGGCTGGTTGACAGCCGCCGCGGGGAATCCGCAAGCGAAGAGAGATGCGGCCGCCCCCTCCACACCGTCAGAGGGTGGCGGGGCTCCCCACAGATCCTCGGGCGGCCACCGATCGGTTCCTGGCTGCCCTCCTTACCCTCCAGGCCTGGTCCAAGTGGAAGTCTCGGGCGCGCAGGAACCGCACCAGAAAAGAGTCGCTGAGGGGCTGCGGCCAGCGCTGGCCGGGCTCTGCCTCCGCCCGCCGCCGCAGCTCGGACACGGCGCTGCGCACCCGCGGCGAGTGGTCGGGCAAGTCGTTGAGGCGCCCCGCGCCCGGCGGCCCCTGCGACATCCCGCCGCTGGCCGGCTCCGTGGCTACCGCGCTCAGCCCCACTGGTCCCATCGGCAACCGGGGGCGGAGGCAGCCCGTTTGGGCTTAACCCTGAGCACCCTCCCCGGTCGCAGCGGGAAGGGGCGGAGGCAGGTGTGTGAGTGTGTGCCCATCCGGCCGCGCTGCGGAGGTCACCTTTCGGAGTGATACTTTGATCTTTGGTTTGGGTTTTGTTCGGGTTTTTTTTCCACTTTTATGGACTTGATCAGTTTTTTGCATTTTATGCCTTAAGAACATCTCTTTTGTTTATAGCTTGCAGCTCCAAAAAGAAGCTCTGCCTGCAGTAACAGATACATCTTCTCTGCGTAGAGAAAGGATGCTGAAACTGAAGCCAGCTTCAGTCCAACTTTGCTGCCCGGCAGTGAGTTCAGTTATCAAAGGTGAAAAGTGCATTGCTGCTATTAGTATTTTTATGATATCCATTTCCTTTGATTAAGTTTCCTTTGCGATCTCTCTGGCCTACTTAAGGCTTAAAAGCCTTACTTCATTTAACATACAATGTATAAAGCATACTTAGGCCTAATAAAAGGTTGACAAAACTTTGTTCAAGATTATCTTGCCCTTCAGTGGCTTTCTACATGTACACTTAATGTTTTCTTACTTTTACCTTACTTAATACTTTTCAGTTGGTATTTTGGTTGTATCTAGCCATGTCCTGGACTCTTACAAACTGCTGAAATGTCTACGGGTATCCCATTCAGTATTACAGATGTCAAAAAAGATCTGCCTAACTAAATGTAGATAGGTAAAGAGTGGGAGGAGTATGAATAATCTTACCGAAGAAAGAGATTAAAGCAGGAATGTAAGGGACTGACTGAACAGGAAATACAAGCTTACAGGGACAAAGTGTTTCAGCTAAGGACAAGAACTGGGAAACCAGTGGGTGTAGTGTTCAAGCATATGTGGAGGTGAATATTAGGAAGATGCGAGGAAGTACAGACCTGCCCTAAATCAAGAGAAAAAAGCAAGCTGGAAATGTAAGAAGACACAAAAGAGAACAGAATGTGGAGAGGGCAGCAAACAGCAATTTGTTCTAAACCTTCCTGGACAGAGCTTCAGTGGGAAAAATGGCATGCAAACATGTAACCCAGCCACAGGTGGCAGGACAAACACAAAGGGATATCACAGCAAGGTGACACAGTGCTTTTAAACACCACTTCCTAACTTCTGAGCACTTAGTTTTGCCATCTCAGTATTCTAACAACTTAGGGTTTTGTCTGTGAAAACAAAAAGCGTAAGAAAATACAAATATTTTTTATTTCACCTTTCAGCTGATCAACTCACAGCTTTTAAATAGCTTTTCTACAAAATTCAGATTGTGATTTTGGCTTCCCATTTGACCGAAATTAGTTTTACTGGTGGTTTCAGTGATTTTTCTCAAGACTGAGTTACAAAAATATCTGCAAAATTTCTATTAAAAATTCTGTGAGTGATACTATAGTTGTAAAACTAAGGAGAGCTCCTATCTCTGACAGTGAAGATGTGGTATCATAGAGACTTCATACAGAGGAGCCAATAGGTTGAATACTTGGGCCTTTACCAGAGCAGTTAAGACCTGCTGCAAGATGAGGCTTGTTGGTAAAGTTTTTGTTTTGTTTAATTACAGCTGGAAAAGAGCTCAAGTGCCAGAAAGATCTGTCTAAAAATACATTCCTGTATTCAAACTTTGCTGTTTGTGTCCTTGGACCACGATGATCATTGCTGCAATGAAGACTAGAAATTGTGGCAGTCTCTCTTAGATGTTCCTTTTTGGTGTATTCTAGTAACAAACAGAGTTTTCCAGATAGCTGGAATTTGCTTCAGCAGAAGCTTTACATCTGTGTGAAACCCACATCATACTTCAACAGGTCTTCTGTGGCAAGAGTTGTGTAAGCAACTATCTTTGCCTACACTAGATTCTACAGTCTAGATTGACTGTAAAATATATGTGCCTGAGCTCCTTTCTTTTACAGGATATTATCAAAATCAGAAAAGTGTTATGAGTTTCAGCCCTACGGTAGTAGTTGTATGCTCTTTCTCTGAAGGATATAGATAAATAGAAGGACCCTGTATTTCACACATACACATTTAAGCTAGCTAGGATCAAGATTAAGAGTTAAGCTTTCACAGGTGTTAAGCTTAATTTCAGTCACTGAGGGCAGCAGGTAGTCAGCATCTCTACAAATTAAATTCTAGTTAACTTAGAATTATAGAATAGTCAGGGTTGGAAGGGACCTTCAGATCATCTAGTTCCAACCCCCCTGCCATAAGCAGGGACACCTCACACTAAACCATGTCACCCAATGCATCATCCAACCTGGCCTTGAGCACTGCCAGGGATGGAGCACTCACAACCACCCTGGGCAACCCATTCCAGCATCTCACCACCCTAACAGGAAAGAATTTCTTCCTTATATCCAATCTAAACCTCTCCTGTTTAAGCTTGTGCAAGAAGGCCATTGTGGAATGTTTGATGTTTAGGTCTTTAATTGTTTCTAAGAATTCACATATTTAAAAGTGTTAATACAGAGGTGTTGGGAAATCAAGGCAATGATGGGAAGAGTTGTTTTACAGGGTGCAGGATGGCTTACTCTGTCCTCTTGCCTTTCTCCTCAAAGTATACACCAGCTAAACCAAAATAACCCTAATCTACAAAAAAAAAAAAAAAAAACAAACAAACAAAAAAGAAAACAAACCACAAAACAAAAAAAAAAGAAAACAAACCACAAAACAAAAAAAAAAGAAAACAAACCACAAAACAAAAAAAAAAGAAAACAAACCACAAAACAAAAAAAAAAGAAAAAAAAAGCTAAACAAAAATAACCCTAATCTACAAAAAAAAAAAAAACAAACAAACAAAAAAGAAAACAAACCACAAAACCAAACAAAAACAAAAGCAAAACCAACTCAAAATGTTCAAGTATTAGATTCTTCAGGATTATCATATACTCCTGGGTGGGCAGGCATTTGGGAAGAATTACATTACCATTTATTAAATAGAGAGAAATGCAATTAAAAAAAAATATTATTGCTCACTGTATTATTTATGTTCATGTAACCCTCCCAAAAAACCCCAACAAACAGTCCTGTACAAGGAAACTCCTGTACAAATGCAAGCTTCCAGTGAAGTCCAGAGCAGACATTCAAATCAGTAGGACTCTCAGTTTGTCATGGAAGTCTGCTCTCGTAAAGTACTTTGGAATATTGCTCTGGAAAAGATAAATCTTTCAAGCTAAGCAGAACTGAATTGAGAACCCATTACTGTATTTGGTGGCTGATCATTTTGTACAGAAAAAAACCCCAGGTGTATAATAGAATCATAGAATCACAGAAGAGTTAGGGTTGGAAGGGACCTTGAGGTCATATAGTTCGAATCCCCCTGCCATGGGCGGGGACACCACACACTAAACCATGTCACCCAATCCTTCATCAAACCTGGCCTTGAACACTGCCAGGGATGGAGCACTCACAGCTTCCTTGGGCAAACCATTCCAGTGCCTCACCACCCTCACAGTAAAGGATTTCGTCCTTATATCCAAACTAAACTTTCCCTGTTTCAGTTTGAACCTGTTACCCCTTGTCCTACCGCTACAGTCCCCAATGAAGAGTCCCTCCCCAGCATCCTATAGGCCCCCTTCAGATACTGGAAGGCTGCTATGAGGTCTCCACCCAGCCTTCTCTTCTCCAGGCTGAACAGCCCCAACTTTCCCAGCCTGTCTTCATATGGGAGATGCTCCAGTCCCCTGATCATCCTCGTGGCCCTCCTCTGCACTTGTTCCAACAGCTCCATGTCCTTTTGATGTTGAGGACACCAGAACTGCACACAATACTCCAGGNACTTGTTCCATCCATGTCCTTTTGATGTTGAGGACACCAGAACTGCACACAATACTCCAGGTGAGCTCTCACAAGAGCAGAGTAGAGGGGCAGGATCACCTCCTTTGACTGCTGGTCACCTCCTTTTGATGCAGCCCAGGATACGGTTGGCTTTCTGGGCTGTAAGCGCACACTGAAGCTGGCTCATGTTCATTTTCTCATCGACCACCACCCCCAAGTCCTTCTCTGCAGGGCTGCTCTCAATCTCTCCTCTATGCCAACCTGTAGCTGTGCCTGGGATTGCTCTGACCCAGGTGTAGGACCCTGCACTTGGCATGGTTAAACTTCATGAGGTTGGCATCAGCCCACCCCACAAGCATGTCAAGGTTCCTCTGGATGGCATTCCTTCCCTCCAGTGTATCCACCGAACCACACAGCTTGGTGTCATTGGCAAACTTGTTGAGGGTGCACTCAATCCCACTGTCTATGTCAGTGTCAAAGATGTTGAACAAGATCGGTCCCAGCACTGATGTCTGAGGGCCACCACTTGTTACTAGAGTAATAGTTGCCATCCTTCTCTGAATCATAATGTAGGCATGCCTTAGAATAGTAGTGCTGAAGAGGTCAACTTTTCAATACAACTGAAACCCCAAGGTGTCACAGGACTGGTTGTTGCAGTAAATTCTTGCTGATTTTTGTCTGAATTTCTCATGATCCATCTTTCTTTTCTGTCTTCTTACTGGTGCTGAAAGCATTGCTCAAATCTTTGTCAAACTTCTTTTTATTGTACTAGACCTAGAAATTTGTAATATACTCTGGCAGGATTGGGTGGTGACTCAGCATCTTAGTGATAGCCTTTAAATGTCTTCCTCTATAGTATAATTCAGCAGTGTCAGCAGACAGTTGATGGTAGGCACATGGGAGGGAGCTTGTCTTTCATTTTACAGCACAATAAATGATTTTAGGTAAAAAACCTAAATTTCAGTTAAGTGTAATTTAAGCACAGCCCAAACTTCTACTTAAAATTAGCTTATTCTACTTTGTAAGACACTGCAGTCCTAGGTGTGTGAAGAGATGATGAAAAACATTCATGGTCAGGAACTGGCAGGGTAACTCAAGGACTGAGTGATGAAGGGAAAATACTTTGATTCTGCTGTCTTGCTGTAGTAAGAGTATGAATCATCTGCAACAAACCATCTGCAGAAGTGATGGTTTATTTACTGCAAGATTTATGGGCATCCCCTCAATGTCTGGGCATGTTATGGAAGCAATATAAGGGCTAGCAAGACCCAGCCCTGTCACATGTCTGGGAGAACATGCATCACACTGTATATGTTTAAAGAGAGGAAGGACTTCTGTAGTAAGTTCTTTAACCCTCTTTCCCTCTTTTCCTCCTTCAAATAAACCTATGCACATACACAAGGAGCAGAATTTATGCATCAGCTATATGTTTAATTAAATAATTCAGGCTTTAATTTCACCTTTAACAGTTTTCCACCTATCACCTACAACTTTTAGTTGAAATTTATCTAACTAATTTCACTGGGTTTTCATTGAAAAGCTTCTGTAAACTGGAGGTGAGAAGGAGCAAAAATATCCTCAAAACAACCAGCAAATACAACAGCTCTAGAGCAAATTTCTAATTATTCCTTGCATCTGTGTGTTTCATAACATCTGTCTGTGACCTTGTGTCTGGTCTGGCTGGTTGCAGTGTCCCTCCATGGGACCTCTGCTCACAGTTTTTTGCTGCTTTTGCAGGTTGTCAACATTTCCACTGTATAAGTTCAGAAGTGATAAGTGATATTAACTCAGGTTGCTTGGACTGACAGGCACTGAAAAGCTGAGAGCAAAATCAACAAGCAGAATCAATAGGGTGAATATTTGTGCATTCACACGCCTTCTCTCTCCTGCATGTGTGCATTCCAGTTACTGCCTTTAGGGAAGCTGCAGCAGCAGTGATCTATGGGTTATGATTTGCTGTAGCAAGTCCCTCTTTCCTTTATCTTTAATGCCAAGTATTCAACCAAAGCTGTGTTGTTTCAAGGTGTGGTTCTCTGCTGGCTTGTACTGAACTTGATTGCACTCTCAGTCTACCTCATCCTGTTGATTTTTTTTTAGTCCTGTTTATAGTATGAAGGGTAATGAATGCAAGCCCTAGCACAGAGGCAGTATTCAGTGCCCTGATTTAAATTTTACCCTGGGAAGATGACCTTAAATGAAGTTGCACTAGCCAGAGAGTTAAGTGATCTCAGGATGTGTTCATCTCAAAGCCCTGGACTGGATTTCAGCACTAAAATATGTCAAAAAGAAAAAAAAAGCACCAAAAATAAAGAACATATTTGGCAAATAAGACGGCACTGCAGAGACTACTAAAAGCAATTTCCAGGGCATTAATTAGTACATGGTAAACTTCATTCAGTGGAGGTTGTGAAGCTTTAAAGACATTCACCTCCCTCAGAAATCTGTGAAGTTTAAAGATTCTGAGTAAAGCAGAGTCAGACCTACTACATACAGGAAAATGTATAGCATAGATTCTCTGAGACACAGGTAAAACTATTTTCAAGCTGAAGCCTGTAAATAAGAACTTAACACTGAAAAGGGCAACTGCAAATACTGTAAAAAATTCCCAGGTGCACTGTGAACACATTTGAGCATGCAGAAATATACAAACTAAGCATGCATGATTACCTTTCGATTCCATGCCAGATAATCTGAAACATTTTCCTGAACTTCCAGTATACATATAATAAGTCACAGAACTAAAAGAAGGACAGGAAAATACCTCAGCGAGCTAATTGCAAACTTTTCTTGGGTCTTGTATTTTATTAGGGTCTAGGTTTTTATTTGGTCTATGCTTTACATAAATCACCTCTCCTGATGAATTTATGCAGCTGTCTTTCTGCTTCTAAATAGGAGAGAATCCTATATATTATATTGTAAAACAATAAGAGATATACAACACAGTCATAATGTATTTCTGTTGAGCATGCAATAGTGTTGTCCATTGCTTTGATGATATAAAACTTCATGGGCCTGGTCATCAGTATTTTATTTACAAAGGAGCCTGAGTGTGAGAAGTCAAGTTAGAGTCACAGCCTATGGATAGATTTCCATTCATTCCTCCTGACACGGCACCTGTCCTGCTGGATCAAGATGAGATAAACCTTGGGGATGACAAAGTATGACCAAGATTAGATAAAAGTGCATCTCCTGCTGGTGGCATGTCACAGAGCCAATCTAGACTGGAGAACCTTCTACAGGGTAAGCACCAATGTTCAGTACAGCTGCTGCCACTGGAAGACATCAAAATGTTTTGCTCTTTGCAAGGTAGCAAAAATTGTGGAAATCCAGAGAACTAGTTTTAAATAAACTCTGTTGATGCCATTTCAGAGGAAACATGTTTTTCATAAGCATTTCTGAAGCTACTATTCACTGTGACTATTTTTAGATGATGAGACCAATGCAGCCTAGTTTCCAGGGGACCTGTGCTTCCAGCTCCATCCTCACCGTCCTCAGCAGAACAGTGCCAACTGCCTTGTGTGGTTTGTTCCTGAAGAAGAGGTGAGACTCTCTGTCCTGCAGACGGTGGTGCTGTGCTGGCTGTGGCCAACACACGTGCCAACCCATGATCCTGAGTGGACAAGAGAGAAGTGAGGACAGCTGAACTCATGCTGTAGTTCTCAAAGGGAGACAGAAGGTCGGCTCTGCCCTTTCTCCAATCATTACACTTGTAATGACTTAATACCTTTGGGCCTTTTCCTTTCTGTCAAATGTAGCAAACGTTAGCTGTCAGTTTAAAAGTTATGAGGAGGAGAGACATCATGAGGTCAGAGACTGACTGATGGACAGACAGATGGGCAGGCAATGTGATCATATTTATTTCCTTGGGAAATCAGATCTGTAAGTCCGATTTCTGCAACACTTTCTGCAAAAGTTTCTGCAGAGTTGTGTATCACATGTTGATGAGTAGGATTTTTAAAAGCTCCTAAGACCCAGAGTGCCAAATTTATTTATGCACCTCATCTTAAGTTGGATAAAAGGAGACTTAGGTAGTTCCTAAGTAACTTTAGAAATCTAACGTAAATGACTTTAATAAGGATTTTCTGTATCACTTGAGCAGCCTTAATCCCATTTGCTGTACTTAAAGTGATAGACGGGAGGAGTTTTGGCACTGATTTAGTCAATAATTTTATAGAACAATGGTAATGCTTTATTTAAAGCAATGATAATGCCTGAAAACCTTGAAAAATTTAAAACAACAACACCAGATGCCTTATTCACATGTATTGTCTTAATGGTAAAATATCATCAGGAAAACAAAGCCTTAGATCGATACCAAACAGTCAACATTAAAGCAATATTCTTACAAGTTTTTACATTGATCCAGGAAAAAAAATAAAAATGGTATCACCCACTTTCTACGGCCAGTTAAAACATATGCATGTTAGAGGAGAAGACTAGTGAAATACTGAAAAGACACAATCAAGGCAAGTCTTCATTTGGCTTACATTACTTCTACATGTGGGGTGTGTAGCAAAAAGCCATATGCCACTGTTGATAAGGCATACTGATGCTGCCAAAACCTGTGAGCAAATTTTTGCCAATAATTATTTGCAAGGAGTATTGTAGAGGAAAGTGGGCGGAGTGACTGCAGGTATAGATGTGTGTCCTAGTCAAATGGAAAGCAGATCCATCAGTGGCTCCAACATCTCAGCCAGTATTTTTTTTACTGGGTAAAGTTGCTTTTCAAGAAGACAACTAATTAGTTTTAAATTTTTATTGGAAAACAAACAAACAAACAAGAAACCCCAAACAAAAACCCCCAAAACTGAGAAGAAGAGCTTTTTTATGTTTTTCAAATAACCATTTAAGCTAGGAATGTAAATAAATTTGTCCAGAGACAACTATCCATTTACTGCATTTCAAGATTACAAAATTCGCTTTCATTTTATACTATAAAAACCAAAATCTGTAAGAAAATACCATGTCAAAATATTTGAATTTGGATTTAAAATGTCAGGTGTGTATTTAGATATTGTTCTTGCAGTGATTAGACAGCCAACATGGGATATTCAGGAAAAAAGAAATCAATCCATATTGGTAGATTTCTGTGAAAGTTTTGAGTTCAAATGAGGACTGTCTTCTGCAAAGAAATAGTTCTGAGTAGTTTTACCGCAAAACCTAAATGAATGGCTTGATTTTCAGTAGTGCTTAAACTGGCACAATAACAAAGGAGGATAAAGGACTTCTCAAAATTATGTTTGTTGAAAAGTTTATCACTACAAACTTATAAAGTTGGGCAAAGACTAAGCACTGCAAATAGTTTGACCCATTTAAATTCTAAGCATTATGGCATTATTTGCCCATCTCCCTGACAGTAAAACCAAAGCTAATAAATAACCACATTGCATCATCATTCCTTGCTACCTTCAGGGAAATCCTGTTTAATTAGGCCACTGCCTTCCAAGTGAAACAATATTTGAGTTCTTGAATGACAGATAAACTTTAATCCATGTTGGCAATCACTGGAAACTCACTGACTCAGCTAAGTTAATAAATGAATTAGGTATTTTTAGTCTGGATTTTCTTGACTACTCTTTAAAGTGAATTCAATGAAAAAGAATGATGACAGTTTCAATATCGCCTATACTAATCCTATACTACTCATATTTGGAGTCTCTGTAACAGCACCCTGGAAGGATACTAGAGCCATTTCTATTTTCTGTCAACATTTTCCTTTGATTTAGTGCATGAAGGTGAAGCAGGGGACAGAGCCACCCTTAGACAATTAAATAGTCCTTCCCTGCAACGTCTTTTCAGCTCTCCAGGCAAGGGAACTTATTATTGTATCAGTGAAATAAAATGAAAGCCATGAGCACAGAAGGACTGAGAAGGTAGTTTTCATGTGTGGTTAACCCCAAAAGATGTCCGTGATTCCTTAAAAAACATGTAAAATAAATAGTATAATGTATGCCTTGATAGTATTAGTGCTATGGTTGATGTTACTGCATTATCCTATTCTCTTAGGATCTCTGAAGACACAGATCAAGTTGGTCCCTGGCCTCGGCAGCCTGCATCTACATATAAAAAAAGACACAAAAGGGCAAGAGTTAGACAAATGATAAAAGAACAGTGACACCAGACCAGTCAAAACAATAAGTTTAAATTGTTGCCTGTCTGCAACCTGGGTCTTGTGAAGCCTGTAAATGTCCCACACAAGAGCTTCAATGAGGGACTGGAAAGAGAAGACTCCTTTTGTGGAGCTTTTCCTAACAGCAAGGACAAAAGGGGGCCTGCACCTAACTCAGCTCACTGCTAAAGAAAAGCTGGTGCCATAGGTTAGATAGCAACAGTAAAAAGGGCTTTGATTTCAGGATAAGCATTGAAGGTTTGATGTGACAAGAGAAATGGAAGTATAAGGATGCACACAGGAAGCTAATATTTTCAGATGCGCATAAAAAGCCACATTTATAGCAGCCTCATGGGTAGGTGTGAGCAAGGCAAGACTGAATTTGACAAGACCAGAGAAAGGGCTCAATGGGAGAACCATAACAGGAATGAGAACTTCAGTTTTGTGAGTAGACAAAAAGAATTCTATCCTTGACACATTATGCAGAGGGAATTAGTAAAAAAAGAGGTATGAACTTGGGATGAAGATAGAGGCCTGACAGATGGCCAGGTATAGCCAAAATATTAGCTTCCTGTGTTCATCCTTATACTCCCATTTCTCTTGTCACATCAAACCTTCAATGCTTATCCTGAAATCAAAGCCCTTTTTACTGTTGCTATCTAACCTATGGCACCAGCTTTTCTTTAGCAGTGAGCTGAGTTAGGTGCAGGCCCCCTTTTGTCCTTGCTGTTAGGAAAAGCTCCACAAAAGGAGTCTTCTCTTTCCAGTCCCTCATTGAAGCTCTTGTGTGGGACATTTANAACCTTCAATGCTTATCCTGAAATCAAAGCCCTTTTTACTGTTGCTATCTAACCTATGGCACCAGCTTTTCTTTAGCAGAGAGATGACACCTGCCACAGCACCAAAGAGTAGGCAAAGAAAGGTTGGGCTGTGAGGGGGAGACCTTTGGCCAATCATCAGTGAGAGGAAGCCACTTAGACATACTAATATTTTAGTTGCCTGTGATAAATGTTTTGGAGGTGAGAAGTGGATATGACAATCCTGGAAAAGTATGACCGATTGCATAGAAATAAATGGTGTTTGATATGTATCTGAGAAGAAATTATAACCGCAAAACAGGCCACATACTATACCTCAGAATAGTTGTTAGTCAACTCTGTCTTGCTGCAAAGGGTTAAGGTACCTCATCTTTGATTTCTAGGAGTTATTTCTATCTCATATTAGCCTATTTTTAGACTAAGTGGGGAAAAGGTTTTGCTTCCAAACAAAAAGAATGTGTTCTCAAAACAGATCCCTGGGATGGCCTGTTACTAGCCTCATCCTATTTGGAGAAACAAACATTATCTCCAGCTTTTTGTTTGCTTGTTTGTTTTCTTACATATTCAATGCTTCATTCATAGCCAACTCTGTGATTATTCGTCCTCTTCAATCATCTTCATTCTGTGAGAAGACCTGTTGAGAAAACTACAGAAAGTAAACTTATAGCACATCTTCACCTTTTTAAAAGCTATTCCACTAGCTTTCAAAAAGCCCGCAAAGCACAGTGCTTTTCTTGCCTTTTGCAAAGGCTGTGTCAGCCTGGCTTTCAGTCAAGGTATATTTCTGCAGTTCTGTCCTCAGACTGACTTCTCTCTAAACTTTCCTTTTTCTGTTTTACATATCGACCCAGAAAATGTTTCTAAAACACTGATATTGCTCAGTTGTGTGGGGTTACACCAAGAATGAATTTGTCCTGAATAAAACCAATAGTAATTTCAGAACATGACATGGCAAGGAAAAAAATTCCTTACTTAACCTAAGCATTTTTTTAGTTAGCCTGCACTGGAAAATTTACAAATTAACTGAAGAAAACGTCACTTGTCCTACCTTAGCATTAAATAGTTAAAAAGACGTATTTTCTTCTTTTGAGCCTGAAACTTAATTATTGCTTTAAGTTCTTTTTATAAGCAATTATGACTAACTAAACCACTTGTTTAAACAAGTGAAAATTTACATAACCTTAAGCTGGTGAAATAGAAATTAACTCTTTCCTTTTCCTATCTTGGGTCCTACCAAGGGAAGTAAGATCTATTTGGTGCTTTTTTAGCTCTTGAACCTGAATCTCTCTCTTCAAATTACGTTACAGCTGATAACACTGTGATGTTAAAGCACAAAGATCAGAGTATGTTCATTCTGCATCTGGATCTGCTCTATCTTGAGCCTGTACAAGGAGCAGCTCTCTGCCTTACTCTGAGGACTCAGCATGCCAAGGGCTTCTTTCTTGGCTCTCTACTGAGATAACCGCCTACAGTTCTGGCCCTGCCTATGTGGCAGACTCACGTTGCCATGATCAAAGATTTCATCAGTCTCCTCTCATAAAAATGAAGAAGAAGTGGTAAGATAAGAATTAGGTTGTTAAAAAATCCTGCAAACTTAATAATGTGCCAATTAAACAATAAAATCAAGTAACCTGATCAATCCAAATGTAACTATGGTTTAGAAGAATTTAATTTTTGGCAGGATACATATTTAAAAATGAAGATGCTTGGATACAGAACTAAAACTGGTGTTAGACTTTACCAGCAACAACAAACTGAAAAAATATTATATATATAAATCTTGTGAATCCATTTCAGAACTACAATAACAAACAAAAAGCAAAGGAGGAAGCCTCTGAACTATTAACTTCATATTAAATAAAGGTTGCACTAACATTTTCTAATCTGCATATTTCAGATTACTGGTAATAGCATTATTCCAAGATGCATTGCAGATAATTAAGCTTATTTTTTCATGTCCCATAAATCCTCTTTGTCCAAAATGCTGAGTTTATGATTAATTTCTTCTCTATAGCTTTCCAGTGACCCAAATCCTTCTTTTATTCTGTGAGATCAATATCCATAAGCTGCTTCTTCATAGACTACATTTTAAACATGAAAAATACCTGATGTGCTGTAGGCATACTAAGGGTGAAGGATTAGCTTCTCATGTACATCACCTTAGTTTATATATTTTATGCGGCTTCCCATCCTTGTGGTGAAAAGAGCCTTTGTGCTTTGGCCATGATCAAAACAGACTTTTCATTACACCTAAATAACATATTACATTGATGGTAGTGAATTTATCAATAACTAGGTCTGAATTCTCTGGGTTCACATATGCACCCTTTAGAGACTTTTATAACAGACTAATTATCTAGAGTCTCTTCCACTGGCAAATCATTTATGTTTTTCCTATATATCCTGCCTCAACAGTAATTTTGAACAGTTTTTCTATGAATTACAGCAGCCTATCTTACTCTAAATTTGTCTTGTGGCTCTTAAACTGTTTCAGCTGTGGTTACTTTCAGTTTCCTAATCCTCAATAGCTGTTAGTGTAGCACCTCTAATACCTGCCCAGCCCTCAGTATTACATCGTATTATTGTCCAGTATTACCCTTCTCCTCAGGTAAGTCTTGCACGGACTGTGTGTTAGCACTGCGCCAGCACAGCCCAGGCAGCTGTCCTCAGCCACCTCCCTGCTGTTGTAAGCAAGGAAACAGGATAGGAACAACTTTGTAATGTTTTCTCCTTCCCTTCCATCTATCCCCTGCTCGCCATATGTGTTGGAGGATTTTGTCCTCCTCATGTCTGCAAAGAACAGAGAAATGCCTTTTGAGGGGCACTTTCCTTAAAGCCACATGCTGAGTAAAGCCAGGATGAGCAGAATTTCACCTTCAAGACAAGAAGACAGAGAGGAAATTGGAGTGGCTCAAGGGCTGAAAGGGTCACAGCTTCTTCTGGCACCAGAGGGGCTCTGAAGCTCCTAACCAGGGCACTGGGCAGGTGTTTGGCAGGACACACGTCCTCTTTGACAGAGAAGCAATGTTAGGGACAAGTAATTATGCCAGAAGCTTTTACCGTCAGACTGAAAGGCAGGGCAATTACCAGGCAACTCACCGGTACATAGCTGATCAAGAAGCGTTATAGTGGCTGTGCTTTTTAAAGCTCTGAAGAAGTTAGTTTACATTAGGAAGAGTGATAGCACAGCAAATGGCTAAAGAATAACATGAGAAAACAAGCCTCCATGAGGAATTTGGCACAGTGTCCATAATTTATACCTGCATAACTGACCACATGTGCCTTCCTGCTCATTCCCCCAGCCACGTGCAGTAACATCTCAGGTCCTTCTTCATTTCTTATTGGGAATCCAATAAGAAACTTCTCTCAGGACTGTAGAAGCATCCAGGTAATGCCAACCTTCATATTTAATACAGTTAAAGAACTATGTATCCAAAATACTGTGAGTCTGGACATAAGCTTTTTCTTCAAATGCCAAAAATGCTAATGGAAAATGATCTATTTTGTGAATATCAGAGATCAGAAACACTAAAATTTATAATGGAGAACAATGTATCTCCATAACGGTGAACATCTACTTTTGCTTCTGAAACAGAAAACTTGACTTTAGAAAAGGAGGAACCCAAGCACTTGGCTAGCAATCTTATTCCAGTTGCCAAGAATATTCCTGCTGGAGTTTTGACTATGAATTACAGTTTAATATTTCACAGCCATCATAATTTCCAGTTGTTCCTAGATTTCCGAGACGGGCCTGGCAACCTGAAGCGAGTCACCCCAGGGTAGCTTATTTCAAGCACCACCTAGTGGATCTATTTAAAAGATCCACACACACAAATAAATAAATTAGGAATAGCAGCTGTCAGTGTCTCCTTTTTAGATGTTGCTATTTGATTCCTTGTTAATAGCAAGACACAACAGCTCTGAAAAATGCTTAATTAATAAAGGCGAAAAAATACTAGCCTGCCAAGCTGTTCCATGTACAAAATTTGGCTCTTACTGAACATTCTCTTCCCAACTGATAAACGACAAAACATTAGGAGTCATACATCCTTTAATGATCAGAATTCCCCAAAGTAAAGAAAAATTCACTTCTGCTTTTAAATGAAAACCAGTGAAAGATTGAGATGTCATGTATTTAATAATCATGGAGTAGTTAGAGCTGGAAAGGACCTTAAGATCATCTAGTTCCAATCCCCCTGCCATGGGCGGGGACACCACACTAAACCATGCCACACAAGGCTCTGTCCAACCTGGCCTTGAACACCACCAGGGATGGAGCATTCACAACTCCCTTGGGCAATCCATTCCAGTGTCTCACCACCCTAACAGCAAAGAATTTCTTCCTTAGATCCAATCTAAACTTTCCCTGTTTAAATTTGAACCCGTTACCCCTTGTCCTGTCACTACAGTCCCTAATGAAGAGCCCCTCCCCAGCATCCCTATAGGCCCCCTTCAGATACCGGAAGGCTGCTCTGAGATCTCCACCCAGCCTTCTCTTCTCCAGGTTAAACATCATCAGCCTGTCTTCATATGGGAGATGCTCCAGTCCCCCGATAATCTTCGTGGCCCTCCTCTGGACTTGTTCCAACAGTTCCATGTCCTTTTTATGTTGAGGACACCAGAACTGCACACAATACTCCAGGTGAGCTCTCACAAGAGCAGAGTAGAGGGGCAGGATCACCTCCTGGGACCTGCTGGTCACGCTCCTTTTGATGCAGCCCAGGATACAGTTGGCTTTCTGGGCTGTAAGCGCACACTGAAGCCGGCTCATGTTCGTGTTCTCATCAACCACCACCCCCAAGTCCTTCTCCACAAGGCTGCTCTCAATCTCTTCTCTGCCCAACCTGTAGCTGTGCCTGGGATTGCTCCAACCCAGATGTAGGACCTTGTACTTGGCATGGTTAAACTTCATGAGGTTGATATCAGCCCACCTCACAAGCGTGTCAAGGTCCCTCTGGATGGCATTCCTTCCCTCCAGCGTATCCACAAAGATGCTGAACAAGATTGGTCCCAACAGCGATCTCTGAGGGACACCACTCGTCACTGGTCTCCAGCTGGACACTGAGCCATTGACCACAACTCTTAGTGTGCAGCCATCCAGCCAGTTCTTTATCCACCAAGTGCTCCACCTATCAAATTGATGTCTCTCCAATTTAGAGACAAGGATGTCGTGTGGGACAGTGTCAAATGCTTTGCACAAGTCCAGGTAGATGACGTCAACTGCTCTACCCCTGTCCATCAGTTCTGTAGCCCCATCATAGAAGGCCATCAAAGTGGTCAGGCAGGATTTCCCCTTAGTGAAGCCATGCTGGCTCTCACCAAGCACCTCGTTGTTTTTCATGTGCCTTAGCATGCCTTCCAGGAGAATCTGCTCCAAGATTTTGCCAGGCACAGAGGTGAGACTGACTGCTCTGTAGTTCCCTGGGTCATCCATTTTCCCCTTCTTGAAAATGGGGGTTATATTTCCCTTTTTCCAGCCCTTTGGAACTTCCCCTGATTGCCATGATTTTTCAAATATGATGGCCAGTGGCTTAGCAACTTCATTCGCCAGCTCCTTCAGCACCCGTGGATGGATTTCATCAGGTCCCATGGACTTGTGCATATTCAGATTCTTCAGAGTCTCAAACCAGATCCTCTCCTACTGTGGGCCCAAGGTCTTCATTCTCACAGTCCCTCCATCTGCCTTCCAAGACTTGGGTGGTGTTGTCAGAGCCTTTGTCATTGAAGACTGAGGCAAAGAAGTCATTAAGAACCTCAGCCTTCTCCAAATCCAGGGTATCCAGTTCTTCTGATAGTTTCCAGAGAGGTTCTGTTTTCCCTAGTCTGCTTTTTATTCACGACATACCTATAGAATCCCTTTCTGTTATGTTTTACATCCCTAGTCAAGTTTAATTCTAACTGGGTGTCCTGGGTTTAGCAGTAGCAGTCATTTTTTCTTCTTCATGGNAGGTGCACCCATCAGGGCATGACCATCCCACAGAAGGCAGTCCTTGCCACCAGAAGCCCGCAGCATCCACAATGGATACCCCATGGCCCTTCCCAAAGTGATCTTCACCTTTTTCCCATTAATTCCACCTATTTTTCCCCCTTCATCACTATTTATGTCCCAACTGACTGCAAATAATTGATCCCTGCCTGCTCTGTCCCTGCTTATGGCAGGGGGGTTGGAACTAAATGATCTTAAGGTCCTTTCCAACCCTAACTATTCTATGATTCTATTTGTAGATATTCTGTCTCTTCTTAGTTGTCTGTCTCTTGGCACAGAGCTCATCCTCAGGCTTTTCTATTACAAGCTTTCTGCTTCCAAATCTTTGCTTTTTTGTTTTCTTTCCCTGGCTTTTTCTCTGTTGATCCCCTCTACTATTTTCTAGTACCTCTGTTTACAGTAATAATGGTACCTAAAAATAACACAGCACAGGTAGCAGTAATGGCAGCAGAGCATAATACATTACCCTGCTTTGCACCCAATGTGCCTGCTACTCACTAGTAATCAGCAACTTTGGATGACCCAGACATGAATGTCAACACCATCGGGGAGCAACACTGAGACTTGCAAACACAAAGTGCCAAAGCTTGCTCTCAATATTCAAAATGCCTAAAGGAAATGCAGTCCAGAAAGGCTTACTATGGTACATTTTCCATCATGGAGTCTGCCCCTCAAATGAAGACTGTAGGTAATCTACAATTTTCAACAGAACCTTTATCGGCTGAAATTCACTTTTCTCACAACTTACTTTGTGTATTTTTAGCAATTGTGACAGATAGAAAAAGCTTGCCTCCTTTGGCAGACTCTCCATCATTTTTACCACCAACAAAGTTTTGTTTGTTTCAAATAAGGACAAGCCCCAGGTAAAAGCACTTAATCACAGTGCTGCATTGTACCCTAGCATCTATTAAGATCCCTGTATTTGCAGAGTCGAGACACTGGTTTGTATAGCAGGTTCTTCAGAAAATAAATGTATTTATTTCATGTCTTTGATTACCAGCTATTGCAGCTTCTTACTTCAAAAGGATTTGAGAAAAAAAAAGGAGTCCAAGAAGATCAAGCTGTGTTTTGATATTTCAAATAAGAGTTTAAAGGATACATGAATCCTTCTGTCAACTGTCTCCACAAGCATCGGTTTATTGCTGGCATATGAGAAGGTTAAGGGTAACCCAGCATCTCCAGGTGATGTGAAAGAAAGCTTCTGCATAGGTCTAGTACTGGGCCTGCCCAAGTCAGCAAAGCCTTGACAGCTTCTTAAGATTGAGACCAACCTAAAAGCCACTTAGCAGTCACATCACAAGGAGAAAAGCCCTGCCATACCTCTTCATATTTTTTCTCCCAGAGAACCCACTTGAATAAGCTAGATAATACTCCAGTACATTTTTGACCAACTAATCAAAGTTTTGGGCAAAGCTTATGTTTTAGAAGCAACTGTGGGAACAGCATTGGGATACTAAGGCTAATTATTTAAATAAAAGACTGTTTGAACTGCATTTATAGCAAAATACAAAGTTCATGTTTAATATGTTCTTCAGTGCCTTTCCCAACATGCTGTACTTGCCTGGCCAAGACACCAAATCCATAACCAGTATCAGGGCTCAAGGGCTCAGATCAGCCAAGTAAGGCTTAAACTTCATCTGTTAGCCACCCTCTTCCCCCCTAATGTGCAACTGGCTGAAAAAAACCCAATGTATACACTTTGAAACCATAATTCTTTTTACTTGCTGTCAGGTTTCTGAGCCTCTGGAGCACATATGCTTCCTATTTTTGAGCTCTTTTGCACAGCCATGGCATGTAAAAACTGATGTGTGTGGTGGGGGTGGGTTTTGAGTGAAGGAGGAGAATTAAACGAACACAGCAATTCTTCTGAAATCCCACTGTAGTAGCTGGCTTTACAAGGGGTAAGGAAACAGTTCTTGAAACACGAGCAATAAATTTACAGAAACTGGTAATAGTGTCACTATTCGAGATGCACAACAACAACAACAAGATCCGGACCTTAGTAAACTGGAGGTCTACAAACAGTACTGAAAAAGAAAAACAAAATCTGTAAGTTATATACCAACAGCAGCATGCTTCCAATGCTGCTTCTGCTGCCAAAAAGAAAAGCAGGTTTAAAAGCCACAGTCAAAGACTGACTTTGTGGTTACACCAGTTATGTCCCCAGTACCATCCAAGCTGATGTGAGCCAGAAAAATCTCTAACTTCCATTTGTCATGCTATTTCTTCTTACTCTGAATTTCCAAACTCTCCCTTGAGAGGCCAGGAATAACTGGTTAATCAAAACCACCCTGTGGTTTGGGATGAAAAGAAATGCTAACAGCAATTTCTTTTATGAATCTAGCTTGCCTGCTTGCAATCCACAATAACCCCACTTCAGTTACATGACGGTATCACCCTGCTTTGGGCAGATGAAGAACTCCTATCCTTCTATTTACATTCAGGCTACCAGCTAATATTCTAGAAATACCAAAAGTAAAAAAAAAAAAAGCTATTTAAATCCTTCCTACCCAATTCTTCTAAACCACCACTATATTAAAGTTATATCATTAAATAAATAGTTCCCATGGAAAACCAACGCTTTCCACTGAAAAGCTCCGTTTCTTGGTTTTGTTTTTGAAGGCCAGTATTTAACTACCAGCTCCTTGGTTTATCCTTGCTTTTCAGAAAAGCTGTTTTGAGTAATCACACTGACAATGTTGCAACTCTAACTTCAATTTTCATGGGAAAATAGTCTGCATGCTTCCATTGTTGAAGACTGATGGAAGATATGAACCAATCCCTCATTCAGAGCTGCTGAATATGCAGAACCTCAACAGAACTGGTCTGCTTGATTATATATCACTTTATGTTTATGCAAAACTTAATATGAATGTGTCATTGCCTTAAAGGCAATAATCTGTTCCTCACATACATGCTTCATTCTCCTACTGAATGCCTCCCCTAATGAATAACTGCAATAAATTATTTTTATAGATATGATCTGCAAAACTCTCAGGCCATTTTTGATCAGGGAATTTTGCCATTACCTTTATCTTTGCCACACAGAAATCCTGCAAAGAGAAATACTGTTCAGCTTTCCAAATTGCTACTAAATGCTTTGTAGAGCATTGAAGTGGTTAACTCCTTGCCCACCCCTTTGGACAATATATTTCTATAACCTCCACAACCTTTACAGAAAAGACAGCAAACTATTGCTGCAGGAGGAAAACCAGGAAATTCTATACAGGATTCTCCTTACTTTGAGAGTCTCCATCCTTTCAACATCTATGAATACCTTATTATTTATGATTTCCCCTTCAAGGAAGGAGTTTTCTGGAAATGCACAGATACCCTAAAGTACTGGTTTAGAGAAGAAATACCCAACAAATGGAATATGCAAGATCAGTAAAGTAGCTTTATGCGCAAAACTCACATTGGTTTTATTAGGTCACAACCCAAGGAAATTCTTGCGCTGGGGAGAACCCAACACCATGACAACTGCTACTGACAGCCAGACATGCAATAGCTGATTTTTTGGGAAAAAAATGGATCCTCCAGAAGTAGCAGCCTGGAAAAATAAAGTCTGGGAATTCCTCTCTTAAGGAGGAAAAAAAAAAAAAAAAAAAAAAAAAAAAAAAAAAAAAAAAAAAAAAA